>JAUCMR010000066.1:1043431-1060586 GCA_032357425.1 Enteromius argenteus
CCTAAACCTAACCTTACCCATGAGTACTGCCTACAATCAGAGGAATAGATGATAGATGACTGACACTGATGTACAAGCACCAAACACTGATTGTAAGCCTAAACTTCACAAAAACTTTAAACTGTTTCCTCAAATCTGATTGGTTAATCACAATGTTGTCCCAGGGGTAACAAAGATGTTGACCAAGGGACATGTTGCACCTGGTATAATCAGGTTAGCATGTTCCATGCTCAAAATTGATCATGTGGACAAAATGCTGCAGATTTGATGCCAATAAACGGTGTTGCAATGCATAAAAACGGTAAAGAAATGCTGCTCTAGATCAACAAAGCATCTGTTAGCTATAACCCGGTCCAATTTAACATCGATTTCGCATTTGGCCTTGGAAATCGTGTTTCAAATCCTCATCATCAGCTCTGTGTGGGACGGACCGCCAGTGCCAAGCGAAGGAGTCTCAGCAGACCCACCAAGAACCTCAATAACACCAACAATTCTTCTTCCCCTCCTGACAGCTTCAAATGGCAGAGTCGCCTCGCTTTATTACGAAACCATGAGTGATGGCAGAGCGCATTAGCCTCCGAACGGCTGCAATTACCGCGGCGCAATTAGCACCAATCACAATTAAAGCAGTGGTGCAATTACACAAGCAGATGCCCGTGAGTCATGCAGCTTTAACAGATGAGCGATGGGTGAGATGTTGCTGGATGAAGGTGAACCAGAGCCTCCGTGTGTGTGGTACTCGGCCTGGGTCGGAGGTGGCGTGTGGGCCGTAATTGACCAAATCATTCCCTGCAGAAGCTGGAGGTCACTTTCACATTCAGTGGGCACAGGTGCCTCCCATATCCCTTAGTTTGGGACAGTGTGCTAGAAACTCCTACAGCCTAGCGCCAGTACTTGAGAAATTACAATATTGCATTACTCCCTTAAAAAGTATTCCCTAAAAAAGTAACTAATTGTGACCCCGGAGCACAAAATCAGTCATAAGGGTCGGTTTTTCGAAACTGAGATTTGTACATCATCTAAAAGCTGAATAAATACACTTTCCATTAATGTATAGTTTGTTGTGATAAGACAATATTTGGCTGAGATACAACTATTAGAAGACCTGGAATCTGAGGGTGCAAAAAAATCTAAATATTGAGAAAATCTCCTTTAAAGTTGTCCAAATGAAGTTCTTAACAATGCATATTATGAATCATTATTTATTTATTAGAAAATGTACAAAATATATTAATGGAACATGATCTTTACTTAATATCCTAATCATTTCGACCCATAAAATGTATTTTTGGCTACTGCTACAAATATAGTTTATCAAAAGCATTTCGGGAGAAGAGCGTGAAGGCTATGTTGTATATGTAAATGATTTCCCAATTATCCTATCTTCCTATCACGTTCTCTTGCTAACCCTATAAATAGTGTAAGTTCTCTTCCTTCCTTATCCTCGATCACAGTATCCCTCCTCCTCCCCTTCTCCTCCTTCTCTTTCTAGGGCGGGGCTCAGGGTTAGGATTCGGCTGTTCGGCTGTTCTTCTCCCGAGCCCTTAGGGCTCGACCCTAGGGCTCGGCAGCCCTTCTAACCCTGAGTCTCTTCCCCCAGCAGCACGCCAAACAAGCTTCACTATTTACGCCATAGTAGCTCCGCTCTTTGTATGCCGACAAGCTCAAACTCGTGAAATGATGTTTGTAAACAAATTTCAGGAGGAGCACACACAGGTAATCATTAGCCCGATCATCGCTAATCATCTAATCATCCTATCACCCTATCTCCCTATCAGATTGCACGTCACTTCCTATAAATAGCTAAAGCCCCTTCTCTCAGTATCTCAATCTAAGTATCCCTCCTCCACCCCTGCTCCTCCTTTCTCTAGCTCCTTCTCCGGGGGCGGAGCACGCAGGGTTCGGAGGGGGCCGTCAGCCTCTCTCCTCCCCGACCTGATAGGGTTGTTAACCCTAGGGCTCGGCAGACCGCCGAACCCTGAGTCTTCTCCACGGACAGCACGCCAAACTCACTTATAAATAAAATAAATAAATAATAATAATAATAAATAAATAATACAATACAATATTGGTACGGAATTGGGGCATCAAAGGTCAGCAGTAAAGACATTGGTTAGTAAAATCATATTAAATTAATTACTCACCCTCATTTTTTTCCAAACCCTTCATTCATCTTCAGAATTAAGATATTATTGATGATATCAGAGAGCTATCTGACCCTTCATAGACAGCAGCACAACTGAAATGATCCCACATCCAGAAATGTAGTAAAAACATTGTTAAAACAGTCCATGTGTACAATAAGATCGTGTTCACACAAAACGCTCTGCACTTACTCCTGATTTCTCTCAACATGGCAACACCAGAGCTGTCAGTCAATACGAAACAAAATAACTTTTACTTATTGAAAAAGTAACTCAGATATTTGCTTTTGAATTAAAAAGTAACGTGTTACTTTACTAGTGGCTTTAAAAAGTACTCTGATTAGGTAACATGCATTAGCCCCAACACTGCCTGGTGGCTGAGCCGGCGCTGGTCGGTTGTTTTAATAAAGCCAAGTGTAAATATTGTCTGAGACCAAGTCAACACTTGTGTCATGCATTTTCAATTTGGCGTTCAATTAAGTCCATTTATTTTTTTCCCTTTCCTAAGGGGGAAAGAAAAACAGGCTTGGCTGAGGCCGGAGAGATTGGCTGAGGCTAATGAAGGCGCCTCAGAGCACTCTTTAATGGCAGCTTTTGGCTCCGAAGATGAAGAAATCTGGAGAACAACACTGACGACTCGATTAATACAGACTGAAGGTCTATATAGCCCTTATTTACTATAAAATGTTTGGAAATAAGCCTCTTAAGCCACCTTTAGCGGATACTAACATTGATTGGCTACTACTACAAAAAAAAGTACAAAAGCTGACACTGGGGCAGGAATTTTTTAAAACGTACACTACTTTCAACCTAAAGGCTCCACATCGGTACCTTAATGGTACATCATAGTACCTAAACTGCACCTAAAAGATCCAAAAATGGAAATATGACAGCTTCTGTGCCTTTTTTATCATGAGAGTGTACATACTGGAATACAGAATGGTATCTGCTTTATTGCCTCTGCTCTTAAAGGGATAGTTCATCAATAACTAACTAAATAAAAGATGTCTTCATTTCTCACTCTCCTGTTGTTCTAAACTACATTCTCTTGTTAAGAAGTAAATAATTAAATAAATGATTAGTATGTTACTAAACATCAAAATTTTACTAATTACTTTTTTTTTAAAGGACAACAAAATATTACTAAACAATAGTTATTTAAAATGTTATTTAAAGTAATAATAATAATAATAATAATAATAATAATAATACATAATTACCAAGTGCACTTTTTTAGTTTTTAGTTTTGAGGTTTGAAACACACTGGAAGTGCACATTCAATACAATAAAGCACACTTATTTTATATTCATATTAAATTAATACTTAATATAAATGTATTATTATTTTTTTAAATGTACTTATTTTATTTTTTAGTGTTTCTAATGTTTTTTGTCCATATAATGAAAGTCCATAGCTTTTCAATTATTATAATAATTATTATTATTTTAATTTAATATTTTTTATTGATTTTTTTTATTTCTTTTTATTTTTTGGTGTGTGTTTGTGTGTGTTCCACGGAAGAAAGTTTTTGCCGGAATTTCTACCCAAAAATCCAAATTCTGTCATTTACTCCAAACCTGCATGCATTTCTCTCTTGAGACACAAAAGAAGAAGAACATAATGGAATGTCGGTAAGCAAACAGCTTCAGTTCAACTCGTGTTGTATTTTTTTGTCTGATGGAAATCAATGGGAACCGAAACTTATTTTATGGTCCACAGAACAAAGTTATACAGGTTTGGAGCAACATGAGGTATATACCACATGAATAAATAACAGAATTTTCATTTTTGAGTGAACTGTCCCTTTAAGCTGTGTATAAATGAGATTCTGTTATAGTTAAGAGCCTCTGCTCTGTGATTAAATGTAAAATGTTAAAGCTGGCCAGCAGCCAGTCCCTGCATTATTTCACTTTACAGCCACAAGAGGGGGCCGATGAAGGACCCATTCAGACAGGAGGGTACAAAAATACAGTTCTGATGTTGCCAAAGACCACAGAAACTGGAAGAAGCACAATTTCTGTTCTCTGCATCACGTAACTCATCTTATGGTGTCCTCCTGCCTGCCTTGCATTTAACACAGTCCTCAATGCGATGATTACAGCCGGCCAAGGTTTTGTCAGGATTTAGTGTGTTCGGTGGCCAGTTTTCTCATGTTTTCACTTCTGATTTGCATCCAACCATTGCTAGTGTCTTTTTCACCATGCTTGACTTACATATAAGCAACCATGACATTGCATTTATACATCACTTGCTATCAAGTCAAAACTAACCGCCGTGCCAGTCAAAACAAGCTTCTGTGATTGATTAGTCCTGCCTGACTTGAAGTCCATGACGTACGGCGGTAAGCATGTCAGAGTCAGAGCCGCACGACCACCTTCGCTTTCTGTCACTGAGCTCCACAACAGCTAATTCAGCAGACGCATTTCTCCCAGCGCTTTATTTGCAAAGACACAGTAAACAGAAATGTGAAGAATTACACACAAAGGTCTTTTGGCAGATTGTGACACAACAGTTGTATATAGCTCAAGAACAGACAAAAATAAGCAACGGCTGGAAATGGTCGGTCAGGGGCGTATGAACGATTCGAAAATAGACAAATTAAGGCATTACGTTCATGGAAAGTAACTATTATCTTGCAAAAGTGAAAATGAGTTACTGTATATGAAAGGAAACCTGTCCTCTTAGTAATGATGATTGCCATGGGCCTGCTGATGCTCAAATTATGATAAATCATCATCATTATTAGTAATTATTAATTATGGGACATTATTATCATTATTAAAATTCATTTATTCAAGTTTTTTGTCAATGTGTTGTGCTGCCTTTGCCATTTAAACACAATAATAAAAATAAATAAAAATTGCAGAAATTATAAAATGTTAATATTTTATTAAATTGTTTAATTGTATTTATTTATTTATTTAGTTTTGCCATATATTCATATATATATATGCTGTATAGCTTGTGCAGTCGTAACATGAAATATTTCCCCAGGCTGTTTGGTCTAATGAGGATAATGAATTGGTCCTCTTGGGTTATTGTAATGAGCTTCCCTCCCAAAGGAAAACATGCAGATCGGTGCTGTGAAAATAAACAGTGTGTATGTGAGATCACTACACTCAAATCATGTTCTGCTTCGCATGTGTCTGTGAAAACACAAGCCATGCACTCTTACTTTTTCCCAGCATCCAAAAAAAAGAAAAGAAAAAGGTTTCACTTTATTTTGAGAGTTGCTTTAACACATTCTGTTAACTTTAACGTTCCACCAACACTACAAGCTCTCAACAGAGTGTTAGTAGATTGGTAGAATAAGTTGACATGTACTTGTACCCAGTATCCAAACTTACTAACTATTAAAAAGCAGAAAATTAGGAGTTTGAGTTAAACGCCGTAGTTAATAGTGAGAATTGCTCTCCAAACTAAAGTGTGGCCCAGTAATCTACTGTAATTTCACTGTTAAAGAGGTGATATCTAAATAATTCTAGTGTATCTTACCCAACACTGATTGGTCTGCTCACATATGCATGAAAATATGGTTACACTTTTTTTTTGATAGTCCACTTTAGACAGTCTACTAAGTAACTGTCACTACAAAGCTGTAACTACTTGTTCTCATTAATTTGCAGCGACATGTCTACTAACTCTAAGAGAAGACTATTAGGGTAGGTTTAGGGTTAAGTTAAACATACATACATAATAAATATGCACAGTACACACACACACATATATATATATATATATATGTATAAAACTTATTTTGGATATGATTGATCACGATTAATCATTTGAAATTAATCATATAACCACAGCATACTGTTCTTAAATATCCATGCATGTGTGTGTATTTATATATAAATACAAAGTACATATGTTGTGTACTCAAAAACTTTATTTTGGATGTGATTAATCGCGATTAGTAGTTGCCCAGAACTTATTTTTATACTTATACATCTCATATTACAGCCTTAAACATCTTCAGCATAGCTACTTTTTCCAAAAGTGACAGCGGATGAACTCTAAATGATGGGAATCTGGAGCAGATTTGCAGCAGAGCATCTGCAGCACATGTAAAGTGAGTGATAGGAAACATGTTTGAGGTATTCAGGAGCGTGCCCCGAGCTGCTGATTCACCGTAACTCATCCCACGACCTTTATATTCGTCCCACAACCGCCGTCTCTGCTCCCAGTGCTCATGCTGAACGTTTCCACTTAATACAGTCTGACTGCTTCTGCCCGCTAACTATTAAGAGAGATCTAAAGAAAACGGAGGGTTTATTTGTGGTAATATGTGGCACATTCAATTGCGTGTGTAAGTTTTGTAGCAATAATAGATGAAGTCAGTGCTTAGCAACGCCCTACCAAGTTCCATAATGCTCTGATGACACTGACGACACTGAGAGTTTCCTTTAATTCCAGGGGAAAATGGAATATATGAAGTATCGTATTAGTTTAGCTAAATATTTATTTACAAAGCATGCACTTTCCTTTGAGAAGCTTTCTATGATTCACTCCGTTTCTTTTTTCTTTTTTCAGTCTCTTGACATGACAGTGGACTCGATCTCTCTCTCTGTGCCACTTTTGCGACTGTTTTTCGGCTCGCTCCTGCCAATAAGATATGATGGAGTTGGGCAGACTGGCATGGGAATGGCCCTGCGGCGGTTACAGGCCGTATTTTGATTGGCGCCTCGATCCAGGTCCAGTCTCCGCATGCGTCTGCCAAACTGTACACATTCAATCAAACAACACCGTTTCCATGGATACTTTAAGAAATTAGAAGTGAGCACCATGATTGTTTGAAGCATTTTCCAATTTCCTTGGAATGAAAAGAGTAAATTTTCAATTTGCTTATGTACATAATGGGAATGGAAAGGGCAGGGAATAATCACAAATTCTGTTAAACTGGTATTTGTGTGTGTACACAGAAAACAGTAAAATGAATAGAGCTTTATCTTAAAGATTTTTCTAGCATGTCTTAACTGCAAAGAAATTGAAACATGCATATATATTAAACTTAGCCTCTGGCAACATTATCATAGTAATTAACACAACAAATTAGAGTGTTAAAGTAGTACAATTAATTATAAAATACCAAAAAACTTACCAAAAATTTACACATGTACATAGTTATAAAAATATATACTGTATGCATGTGTATTTATATGTACATAATAAATATACACAGTACAAACAAATATTATGTAAACAAAAACCTTTTTGGATGTGATTATTTGCAATTATTATTATTATTATTATTGTGTTTTTATAATAACAATAATATAAAAAATCATACTGTTCATGTCATGTGCATTAAATAATATATGCTGTCAAACGATTTATCGTAATTAATCGCATCCAAAATAAAAGTTTTTGTTAAGAAAAAAAATATTTGCATATTAAATATATAGTTATATAAATATACATGCAAATACATGAAAATATTTTCTACAGTAAATATATACTGTGTTTGTATTTATATAAACAGAATAAATGTACACAGTACACACACATATATTATGTAGACATTTTTGGATGCGATTAATCGTTTGACAGCACTATAACAGATACATACTTATTTTTTTGGATGACACATTGCTAAACATTGAAATTAACAATAACTAATACATTCTAGTATTTGTATTGTTAGTTTATGTTAATGAGTATAGTTATCTAATGAAACCTTACTGTAAAGTGTTACCAAAAATCCTTATTTACCTCAATCAACATAATTCGTCGTACCACTGTGACAGGTAGTTATGTTATGCTTGGTAATTCTCATAAAGTAGTTTTTCCATATAAAAATGAAAGCAAAGCTAACAAACATTTGACTGTAAAGCATAGCGTAAGCTTTTCCTGTGCGTCACACGCAGCATCTCTGAGCAGATATTACCTCTCTGCACAGATCACACTCAGATCCTGACTTTAAACTAAACACTGAGCGAGAAACCTCAGAGCTGGATTCAGATCAGTGTTTATAGCTGGCTTCTTCCATCTCCCACACAAACAACGATGAGCAAATGCCTGTTGCATAAATGGCAGCGTGGCTGAGCTCCCGACGCTGTGAGGCAGAGAAGAATTCAACCATCCGCACAGGAGATTTGAGCGTAATGAGTCTGAATCAGCCAAAACGCGCAAAAACAAACAAGCCCACGTAAACACAAACAAACTCGGGCTGAATTATGTCATGCATAATGGAGCACCCTTATATTCTGGCACTTGTAGAAAATGGCAGAGCTTCTGCAATATGCAAAACATGCTGTTATGAGGTGAGTGAGCGAGAGATTTCTGCTGCCTTGCAGCACGTATTCATTTGACTCTGTCTGCTTTTCCTTTTGCATATGTTAATAGTTTATACCTATAAATGAAGGATGAAATGAATAATAATAAAAAAATAAAATAATTAATTTAAATTAAATTAAATTATTTTAATTATTAATAAAAAAAAACAACATTATTTGTTTATTGTTTGTAAGTGGATGCAAAAGGCATATGAGAATCTACAATTTATTCTAATGTGAGTTACATGATTTTATCTGCAACGATTTAAGTACTAAATAAAATGTATATTTTATAATCAATCTGAAAGCTGAATTAATAGCTTTCTATTGAATTATGGTTTGTTAGGATCGGACAATATTTGTAAATCTGGAATCTAATGGTGCAAAAAAAAAACTCTAAATATTGAGAAAATCACCCTTAAAGTTGTTCAAATTAAGTTCTTTGCAATGAATATTACTAATCAAAAATGAAGCGGTGATACGCTACAGCAGGAAATTTACAAAACATCTTCAGGGAACATGATCTCTACTTAATATCCTTCTGATTTTTTGCATATACGGAAAATCAATATTGTTGATCCATACAGTGTATTGTTACATACATATAATATATATAATATAACTCAGGCTCTGCCAAGATTATCTCTAAAGTAATTAACAGACTAGAGTGTTAATTTAGTACAATTAATTATGTAAAAAATAAACAAATATTTCAATACACACACACACGCACACACACACGCACACACAAAATTACATTTTATTGATGTAAAACTTCATAAAAATACAACATTATACTGCTCATTGTTAGTTCATGTCAGCTCAGGTGCATTAAATGATATTAAAAGATACATTCCTATTTTTTTGGATGACACATTGCTAAATGTTAAAATTAACAGTAACATTTTTTTTTTTTAATTCTTTATTGTTAGTTTAACAAGTATAGATCTAATATATCTAATAAAAACTTATTTTAAAGGGTTACCGAAAATCCTTATTTAACCCTTCAAGGACCATGATCTATTTAATATCCTATTGCTTTTTGGTATGAAAAAATATACATATATAAAATTTGGACTTATACAATGTATCGTTGGCTATTGCTACAAATATACCTGTGCTATGACTGCTTTTGTGCTCCAGGGTCCCAAATAAGATCGGGAAGGAAGTGGTTAAATAATAAAATGATCAAAAGACTCCATTGCATGCATCTTTACATGTGTAGGATGAGCACGTGTGCACCCACACCTCTATCTGCATGATCCTGGCTTCACAATCTCCAAATGGAAGCATTTACATTTTATTGCTGGCCTCTCTTTCACGGACCAGCAATTTCACTCCCTGAGAAAACAACTCGTACCAATTGCTTATAATTGGTGGCGATGCCGGCCGTATGGCAGAGGGAGTGAAAGGTTAGCGACTGTGGGCCGCAAGCCAGCTGCGCTCCAATCCGCCTTCATTAATAACCCAATTGCAGCCAGAGCCAGAGCTGTCAGCAACATTTAAACAAGCAGCGCTGCTCTATAGAGTATTTATTGGTAACGTATAACTTTTTCTCACCAGATAAAGGTCACGGCAGATTATACTTTAGTTGCTAGATCATGCATACGAATACGTGCATGCTGTGTTTTAAGTAGAGAAGAAAATAACTCAATGGATCTAATGTTAGTAAATGACTATGCTAAGCTTCAAGCACTAATTTAAATGATGATATTATGCATCTCTCTGGCGCCGAGATGCATTTTCGTTAAGTCGTGATTGCCATAAGGATCCTGCAGCGTTCCCACAGCTGATCAAAGCGTTGATTTTCCCGCAGATTTGAAATTACGGTCCTTGGTAACTGCACATTACTCAATTAGACTGTCTCCACTACGGGACAGAACCACAATCTTCATGACAGGAAAAATGCACCACTAATTGAGCCGCGTTAGTGTTTTCTGATTGGGGCGTCAGTGAGTTAAGAGCTTAATTCTAGGCCTCGTCTGAAGGTTTTGACATGCAGTGTCGTCAGAGAGCATCATGTGGCCAAGTCAATACATTAGATACAGCAAACAAACAAGCAAACGCATTTTCATCAGTGTTGTACATGGCATGTCGACATGTATCCCATGATGCCATGCTTTCAGGAGTCAAAGAATTTCCCAGCGCTCTTGCTTGTTGTTGAAAATGATGGTTCACTTTCCTATGCTTGATTTGTCTTTATGTATTAATTTATACATTCTATTGGATTAATTGTTTTTGTGGTGGAGCTGTTGATGATTTCCATAATGCCCACATGTATTAAATTATTAAGAACAATTACAAAATATTGTTTTTGATAATTATATTCTCCTAGAGTAGGGAAACTCAATAGAATTCTTCAACTGCAGTACTTGTTACATTATTTAAAGAATATTATTTGATGTATTTGGTGTAATGCAATGTGTTTATGGGGTAAAAAAAAAAAAAAACACATTATTGTCCATATACTGTACATTCTTGTTTGTCCTCTAAGTCGCACGTCTAAAACTCGTCTTTCTGAGTAGTGAGGTGTGCTCTGATTGGCCAGCTAGCCAGTGCGTTTTGATTGGCCGAATACCTCAAGTGTGTGAAGAAAATGTTATGACACACGTTAAAATGCGCTGATCACATCTGAATATCTGGTATGAAATGTTCTGGAACAGTGTTAAACACTCATTTCTAGTTGTGTCCTTTTTTGGAAGCATTTCACTTTCACAACGTCTCCAGAACATGGCGCTTGCAGCAACACTACGGCGAGAATAATAGCTCCGGCTTCTTTCTTTGCGTAAACATTTGGGCGGTGTTATGAAAATAAATCCACGCCTTGACATAGAGAACTGGAGTCTTTGCAACTTTAGGGATTTTATCTATGTACAAACAGCTTGTAACACCCCAAAGAGTAATCGTATCATATGACCCCTTTAAGTGATTTCTCTTCCCTCTTTCCCCATGCCTCCAGAGGCAGGACTTGTGTTATTGGTAATTACAGGCATGATTGTTCTTTCCCTCTCACTCCTTCTCGGGACAAAGAGGGGAGTCTCTACCGGCACGCCGCCAAAGGGGCAGACATCCATCGCATCCAACAGCACAGATTAGGCCGATAGTGGTCTGGCTGATTACTCAGTGACTGAGTCACTAGAACAGAGCTGAAAGGAAAATCACGGGCCAGATGCCTATAGGGTTGCCCGGCCAGCTTTGCACTGTGACTCCCAAAGGCCGAAAACTCATGCCTTCCGACACAGAGATCCAACATACTAATGGCTTAGTCATGCTACTGCACTCCCAGTTGTCAGCTCGAGCTCACCCTCTCTAACACGCTCATTACCTGCCTGCGATACAGATCTCAGATGACCCATTCGACAGGTCAAACATCTCTCAGACTTTCCTCAGGCTGGATCAATGCAGTCAAATGATTTCAGTATGTCCCAGAGAGCTGGAAGCACCTTTGTTTTTTTGCTTCTGAGGTTTCCCGAATTAGCGTTACTGTGGTTTGTTGTTGTGTTTGCATGAACGTTTGGAGGAGAGAAGCATGCTCACAAAAGATGTTGACTGAAAACTCAAAGAGCATGTGGAAGTTCATGCAGGATCCAGATGATTCAAGCTGAACTGGAATGTTAATGGATGGAAGAACATGAGAAACATCTTCATCTGTAGAAGACACACTGATAAAATCTAATGCAATTTCAACTGTAAGATGTGCAACACATGCAATAGCGAAAGAGGCAGTTCAAAAAGTTGGCGTTTATGGTTCAATGAAGAACCTTTAACATATTAAATATAATGGTTCTAGAAGGGGTTTTCTGCAAAGAACCTTTCAGTAAATGTTTCTTAAAAGAACCAATTTTTTATAGTGTGAAGAACATTTAATAATCTGAAGAACCTTTTTTTCTCCATTATACACTGATATAATCTTTATTGGCATTTTTGGTTCCACGAAGAATGTTGACCTCTTCCATTCCCCACAAAGTTCTTTATAATGGAAAATGGTTCTTCATATAATTAAAACGTTAATTAAGAAGCTTAAAGAAGAACTGTTCACTGAAAGGTTTTTTGGTTCCTCTGTGGCATCACTATGAAAACCCACATGGAACAATTTTTTCTTAGTGTGAGGAACATTGAACATTTTCCCAAAATTTTTGACATGGCTTTCTGTGTTTTCACTGTTATGTGGTAGGAGACACTCTTACACATCTTCTCAAAGAGCACTGAATCTCTGGATCAAAACACAATGAAGAAGAAGCAGAAACAAGACATGTGGAACAACGCAATGGCCTTATTTCAGCTACTTTTATTTTCACAAAACTTACTAACCACGCATAATATTTGTTTCCTAAAAAATGCAAACATGTGCATTCATTTTGGTCACATATTGTAGTAGAACAGTTTGTGCTGATTACAAGAAAAATACATGTTGGTCAATAATATGTTATAAGTAGCTGAGAAAAGCAGAAATATCAGAGCATGTCCACACATCTCATGGGCCCCAAAATCACCTCAGATGCCAGAGGGTTAATGATGGAAAACTGTGGTTAACATATTTTGATAAAACAACTTTGGTGAATTGTTTATTTTTAAATCACAACATCCCCATGCTACGGGCATTGCCATTCATACAGACTACAGCGGAAGTTATTTTACACAACTACACGCAGCTTCCTGCTTTCAAAGGCAGAGAGTGAAAAAGGTCCATAAACAAGTGATGAACATAAAAAGAAAAAAGAAAAAAAGATGCTAGATTATTATTATTTTTTTTTTTGCTGTACTGTATTGCATGCTCAGATAAAACATTCTAAGGGACATAATTTTTTTTTTTGAAAACGAACGAGAACGCAAATAAGTTGGTTGGCAGCTTTAAAAAAGTGATGGTGGGAAAGAGTAAAAAAAAAGAAAAGAAAGAAAAACTGCTCACTCAGAGGTGGTTTGGGAACCAAAAATGGTTCTTCTGAATCACTGAAGCCCAGCTTTGGAAGTTTTATTTTAAGAGTGAAAGCAGCACATGAAAGCACCTGTTCTCACTTCTACAGTTCATCTTCTGAGCTTCTGACAGGGATAGGATGGACGAAACACATCACGGTGATCATACATCAACCTCCTGTGATTTAAGATCCATCCGAAGCCCTACAGCAGAGGAGGACAACCTCAAATATCCAACCATCTAGCTGAAAACCTCCCCGAAATGACTCCTTGACGTAGTGTATAATTGATGAGAGGAGGAACAGCAGTGCACGTGAAGGTGAGGTGAGTCAAGGAAGCTGTTGATTCATTCTTAAAGAAGGTTGTAGATAGGTAATCATTCCTCTAGGCCTGTCTGCACTCTCTTCATCTGGGAATGTGTTGTGTTTGATAGGAATCACAGTCTACAGCTGCTGCAGTCATCAGAGTTTGTAATGTGTTCCCCTGAGCTTCTCAGCATCCCTCACCATCAAATACATTCACATACTGGCTAGGCCAAACTTACTGTGTGTTGGTATTTTTATTATTTTTAATTTTTTTTAAATAAAACAAAAGTTAATTGAAACTAAATTAAATATAAAACCTTTTCCCCACTTTTATTATGTTTAGCTAGTTGTAGTAAGGTGCATTAAATGATATTAAGTAGTTTAGTAGTTTAGCTACATATTACTCCAGTTTGTTGAATTACTCCAGTTCCTCGACAGTTTATTTATTTGTTTATTAGATTGTGTACTAAAACGACAACACCAACAATTATACATGCATACATATATTAAAAAAGCATGGCAAACATGTCTAAACATGACATACAGTAACCTTAATAAAGAAGTGTATAGACATACTGTATAGACTGTAAAGACAACAAAGTAAAAAATAAATAAATAAACAATCAAACAAATAAAATGAATAGTAAATAAATAGTAAGAAAAAAACAGAAAAGCAAAAACTAGTAAAAATGTCAAAAAGAGACAATAAAACGACTAACTATTTGATTACAATTAAAAAAAAATAAATAAATAAAAATAAGTCTTTTAGATCTATTTTTATTGTTTTTTCACACTTTTGGTTATAGTTTTAATTCTGCGCATTTTTATAATATGTTTTACTTCAACGTAAACTAAACAAAAACAAGAATTAAATGAAATAAAATAAACACATTGCAATAAAATAAAAATATAAACTTATTTCAAATAGTGATAATTTTGCTTTAGTTTGTTAATAATAAAATAAAACAATAATAACCCTGATTAATATATGATAAATTATTAATAGTGATTAACACAGTATGAGTTAAAAAAAATAAAATAAAATAAAAATTGTGCCCACTTTCCAAAGATTACCCATAAAAGCAGTTCACGAGTTTGAACTTGCTGGTAATCTAAATAAGAGATGCGAGTTTGGCGTGCTGTCCGTGGAGAAGACTCAGGGTTCGGAGGGCTAACAACCATATTGGGCTCGGGGAGGATAGAGGCTGACGGCCCTGTCCGAACCCTCATTGCTCCCCCTGGGTGAAGGATTAGAGAAGGAGGAGCGGGGGTGGAGGAGAGATACTGAGAGAAGGGGCTTTGGCTATTTATAGGAAGTGGCGTGCAATCTGATAGGGAGATAGGCTGATAGGATGATTAGGTGATTAGATTATTAGCGATGAGTGGGCAAATGATTACCTGTGCGTGCTCCTCCCGAAATTTGTTTATAAACATAATTTATGTTCTTCAAAAGATGCCATAGAGCACAGAGGTTCTGAGAAATCAGTCACTGAACTCCAGAGGAACGAGTTCATATCTGCAGGACAGTGAGTTCTCTAGTGCATCATCTGAAAACAATATTTAGATTTGAGTCCTCACATAAAAGAGATACATGCAGAGGCAGCAGTATACGGACCGTTGGGAACACGAGCATCTGCTTCATGTCCTCTTTGTGGCTTGGCGGAGATCTTGAGAAATCTCTTACCTGCCTGCAGGCATCATTTACTCCGAGGTGAAGATCCAGGTCAGCGAATGTGTCTTCTTTGGATTCTCTGCTTTCTTCAGATGACTTTGAAACTAAACACTGAACTTCACTGCTGCCCACAAAAACTCTAGCACATCTATGGCTCGTATCCATGGTCTCATGCAGAGAACTGTGACCCCCCAGCCAAAATGTATTATTTATTATGTCATATCCATTATTTGTATTATATGTGTCTATATAAGGTGTAAAATATTACTATACACACATATTGGTATTTGTATGATTGTATTTGTATCTTTAAATAACATTTGTTTGTACGTGCTATTGTCCTACACCAACCCTACACCTAAACCTACGCTTTACAGGAAACTTTATGCATTTTAGATTTTCTTTTTAGATAAAAAAAAAAAAAAACCCACCATCTCGTATTTTTAAAAACCTTTTGAAATACAGAGACATAGACAGTGTCTTCATAAACCACCTTCAACTTGTAACACCTCTGTCATGTCATTAAACAAATGTGTGTCCCCATAAACCACACACACACAATTAATTAACAATAAATTAATTGTAATTAATTGACCATGATACCTTCTTGATATTAAATTTGATATTGAAATAGTTTATTTCTTTTTCTTTCTTTTTCTTTCTTTTTTTTTTCTCAGTGTAGCTACTAAATCATATGCAATGTAGCAACAAATGCTTTATTTAATATCAAAGCCACAAGGCATAATTCCCAAAAATTGCAATTGAGGAAGAATACATTACACTGTACATAATGTATATACTCATAAACTTTTATAATATTTTTATAATATATAAATAACACAAGATGCTATTAATTATACATTTTTTATTTACATATTTTATTTTTAGCATATTTTTAAATAACACTATGGCACAGTTTCACAAACGGGGCTTAGATTAAGCCAGGAGTAGGCATTAGTTAAATTAAGATATTTAAGCAACTTTTACAAAAATGCCTTATACGGAAATATTACAGGTGTGCATCTTAACACAGAACAATGACACTGACATGTTTTAAGATATTTCAGAGCAAGATATTTTCATCTGAGACAGCTCAAAAAGGCAATTTAGTCTGGGACTAGCTTAAGCCTTGTCTGTGAAACTGGGGGTATATGTTTACATATAGGATTTTATGTTTTTTTTATTTACTACATAAATAAAAATATTATTTACTATTTGTACATTCTAATAATTATATTTTAATGAATACACAATACATCTTTATTGTGAAAAAGTTTCTTTAATTAAAAAGTATGTGGGTGTGTGTGTGCATAAAATGTTGTAACCGTATTTTTTATGGTTGAATTCCAGCAACCACAGCTGTATTTTTTTTTTTTTTTTACGTAAATTGTCCGGATTTATATATATATATATTATAAATTTTTTCAGGAAATTTACGGTAAAAAAAATGGCAGCTGTGGTTGCTGGACTTCAACCATAAAAATAGGGTAACAACATTTTTGGTTTTATGGTTTTAAGTTAAATTTACAGTTAAATACAGTAATTTCATTAACTGATATAATGTTTATATACCAATCTATTAAAGTACTGAAATCTGTTTTGTAGCTTTGAGATATACCGATAAGCACCAAAAGCAGGGGGCTGTTCTCCATAAAAGCCGCTTAGAAAAGCGGGGATTAAAGTCCAAAACTTGAATGAGCCGAGGTAAACATCCGCGCTTAAATTGGTTCCATAACAGTAAGTTGAGGATCATGTGATCTTACTAACTTGAGTCAGGTTTCAATAGTCTAGATAATTGCGCGTGCACGCCATTGTTTAAAAGTCCTGAAAAGTCGAGCATGGGT
>JAUCMR010000066.1:1143944-1156390 GCA_032357425.1 Enteromius argenteus
TTATTATTATTACTCACATGTATAACAATATGATTAGCACAGATGGTTTATTCAGTCAAATCAATTTGTTTAAATGATTGATTAAAAAAAACTGTGTTAGAGTTAGAGTACAAAAAATGTTTACGGAAAAATAAAATAAATCTGTTATTTTATTATGAGTGAGATATTATTAATTGTTTTTTTTTTGTTTTTTTTACATTTTCTGTTTGCATTTTAAAGTTAAAGTGTTTGCACTTGACCAGTTTGTTTTGAAATAAAACAAGGTTTTATGTTTCATTGTATTTCAGTGATTGCTTATTTTATTTCAAGCAACAAAAGTGTGTTTGTTTATTTATGACAACATAAGAAACCTGCCTGTGAAGCAGACCTGTGAATGTGTTTGAGCGATGATGCAAGCAAATAATTTGAACCGATTGAGTGAAACATAAAAACTTGTAGAAGAATGAATGAATAAAATGACATTAATAACGGAGCTGCAGATGCACAGTCACAGATTTGAGAAATCTTTAAAAGATACATGGTGAGAACGAGGTGTTTCAGATATAATTGTCATTTTGGTTTGGAACCACACGAGCGATTCAGCCATTTGAGAAACGCAAATAGTGCAGATAAAGCTGCAGCATTAGGGCTCTGAGCGTAAGGCTTGATCTGCGGCTCACCGAGGCGTTGTGTGCTGCATGCGTCCAGCGCTGACATGTTTAGAGCGAGACCACACGTGTGTGTGTGTTTGTGCTGGAGCGTGAGCTGATGAAACACCCGGCTACAAGTGTGTCAACACAGCCCGTGGAAAACCACAGCGCCCTCGCAGCCCACTCTCAAGCTGTTGCTGTTTTTCTGACCCTGTCGCTCCAAGATTTCACATTAAATCTTGTTTGTCAACAAACTATTTCAGGCCAACTTTCCCCTCCAAAAGTCCAGTCAGATTTATGTTTTCCCTCTATGGAAGCGTTTGTGGGACTTAATTAGCTTTTTGAACTATTTCACACCAGTCGCAAATCATTTGTAAACTCAAAATATATTAAAATAGGCACGCAATAAAACACTCGACAGTAAAGGAGAATTAATTCATTACAGTGTGCAAAGCATTCACAATCAGGCCTGGCGATTAAAAGTCCGGGTTCAGCCCACAAATAAATGAAATTTAGATTGGTCGTGACCTTTTGGCCCTCAGAGATGTAATAAAGCTTCTCACGACGACATTTTTCTGTCAGCAGGTTTGTCCATGTGAGCTCAGGGAGCGCTAGATGTGCAGGTGTTGATGTGAAGTCATCCGTCAGTGTGTGGTAATCTCTCAGGTAACGTCTTGATGACAAATCTGTCATCGTTACTCGTCCTTGTTGTTGGTGTTTATGCCAGGAGTGTTTCAAGACAAACAAATATTAGTTAATATCATCTGCACGGTTGTACTGATAGGAGAACATTAAATAGTGATTTCCAGCGCAGGCCGGTGTTTGTGCTTGGAAAACCCCTTTGACATAGCAAAGATGGGAGTTATTTGCTGCAGGACATGCACGGTCATGTTTGAGGTTCTAGCTCTATGCTTTAAAGGTGCTGTGTCACAGTCAAGTACAGCACATCACACGAATGTCCATTTTTAACAATATGTTCATATTAGCAATGGAGTATGAATCAAAAGGGCAGTTGACCCAAAAATGAAGTTCTGTTCATCATTTACTCACCCTCGTGTCGTTCAAACGCTTTGTGAAATACAGAGATAATTTTATAAAAAATGTCTTTTTTTTTTTTTTTCTAAATAGGTATTTTTAAGAATGTTTCAATTGTGTTTGTCCAGTCGAAGTCAATGGGGTGCAAAACTAACTCACTCACTAAATAAAAAAAATAATATATGTATAAATGCTAATATTTATTAACATTATGAATAAATAAATAATAAATACATCATTAAATAAATATCTTAAAGTTTGGAATATTTGGAATGCTATGCTCATTAAATTTGATTTAAAAATACAGTAAAATTGTACAATTGTGTATAATCTTATTATCAATGTTGGAAATGTTGGATTTTTCTTTTGTTTTTGTTTTGTTTTGTTTTGTTTTTTTTTTTGTGAAAACGCAAATATACAACATACACTACCATTTAAAAGTCTGGAGCAAGAAACCTTTTAAATTAATTTCATTATTTATTATATATATATATATATATATATATATATAGTTTTTTTTTTTGTTAAGAAATGCACACTTTTATTCAGAAAAAAATACATGGAATTGATAAAAAAATCTTAATAAATAAATGCTGAGCTTTCTATTTATCAGATAATCTTGAAATACAAAACGTATCACAGTTTCTTCAAAAATATAATTATTTTCTGCATAATAATAACCATTAAGCACCAGTGATAACTGATGATAATTGAGCAGCAAATCAGCATATTATAATGATTTTTGAAGACTGGAGTAATGATGCTGAAAAACCAGCTGTGCATCAAAGGAATCATTTACATTTTAAAATACATTCAACTAGAAATGAGCTATATTGATGTGTAATAATATTTCACAATATTACTCTTTTTATGACATTTTTCATCAAATAAATGCAGCCTTAGGGAGCAGAAGAGACTTCCTTCAAAACAGAGGGAAAAAATCCTAATTATGAAGATAGCTTTGTGGCCACTGATTAACACAGAAGCACGAGCCTGAGGACAGACCGAGAGCAGAGGAAACATGGACCATCAACTGTTGAGACCAAATATCAAAGAAATCAATGATGTGCAACACCAATGAGCACTAAATGAGCCTTATCTGTGCTTGAGTGCAGCGCTCCGTCGAGTGGCTCTGAAGAGGCAGAATGACGGATCAGGATTCAGAGGAACGGCTCTGTCAGGGCTTTGATTGATCAGAAAGCTGGGCTTTTGTCTGGCCCCCAGCATCCCTCAGCACTTCCTACAATCAAAGCCTGGCCATTCTGCTCTAATTAGCCACTGAGAGAGCCGTCAGGCCGCTTGATTTAATGCAGAGAGCCAATGCTCTATGCAACTCTCATTCCTTCTTTTTGTCTCTCTGCGTCCATGCATTGTATCCAATCACAGGTAAACGCATTGATGATGACGGTAAATATACACTCTGACTGCAAAAAATGTACCTTGTCTGAAACAGTTGAGCACAAAGCAGACCTTTGAGCTCTGGAGAGGGCGACGAGGAAGACGTTGACCCGTAACAGGCGTGCAGCCGAAGCCATGCCAGGTCTTTACTGCAAACTTGAGTTCTGCGGCGGGAGATGCATGAAGAACTTGGAGCGCTGAAACCACACGGTCTGGCCCTAAGACTGGAAAATCAATAAGCGGCACTAAAATCCGGGAGCAGAGGAGAGCGCCGAGCGTTCCCATGCCTTCGCTTAGCTGAGGAATAATAGGCAGCCATCCCTGAAACGCACTTGGACGCTTCACCTGCCGTCCCGGGCCAAGGGAGAAAAAAGGATTAGAAAGCAGCCAAAGCATCCAAATGAAGAAAAGGATAAAGAGATGAGAGAGATGCAGAGGAGAGAAGCTCTTTGCCCAGCTGAGAGAGGCTATTATCAGCTTCATGTACGGATGATGATGGCTTTAGCACGATGTCCCTGGATTATACCACAAATACCTTGTGGACTGCTACTGGTGGATGACTTGAAGCATACTGGACAGGAGCCACAATGAACTCATTTAAATGTACAACAGACAATATTTTATTTCATTTTAAGTAATTTATTTATTTATGATTTGGCATAATCATTAAACACATTTGCATTCTTCACTTAATGTTTTGTGTTTATGTGTTCATAGGTTTGTTTCATTTAAATTTCTAAAGACATCAATACCTTTATTCAGCACACATTAAATTGATCACAACTGATGGTAAAGACAATTAAATGCTAACTCTTTAAAACTCTTTTGAATTTGAACAATCCTAGATAGATTAAATAAATAAATGTTTCCCCGCAAAAAAATAATAATAAAATAAATAAAAATATGAATCTTCAAAAACTGTGTTCAACATTAAACCACCTTGCCATTCTTCACTTGAGTTAGAAGTTAAAAAAGAAAAAAAGAAAAAAGGTAATATAAAAGGTATATAAAATATAATTTTTGTTTGCATGTGATTACCAATGCATATGGATTTTTTGCTTATATTTTAACAATATATATATATATATATATATATATATATATATATAAGTGCTGTCAAATTAATTGCGATTAATTACATTCAAAAGAAAAGTTTATCTTTACATAATATATGTAAGTTTACTGTGTATATTTATTATGGATATACAAATACACACACATAAAGTATATATTTTTTCAATATTTACATGTATATGCATTATGTATATTTTTGTATCTCATATTAAATATAATTATATTTAATATATAAACATAGCATTTTTTTCTTAAATATGTACATGCATATGTTTGTATTTATATATACATAATAAATATACAAAGCACACACACACACACACACATATTATATGAACAAAAACTTTTATTTTGAATGTGATTAATTATGATTAATCTTTTGATAGCACTAATTTATATATATATATATATATGTAACCCCCCTGGGTCCACTTCCACCACGACTCGTCCTCGCTCCGAGCAAGTCTCAAACCCAGGCATTGGGGGGCGGGCACTCTAACTCTATATACTCTATATATATATACATTGTTAAGACCACTTGGCTCGTACAGTGATCGTAACATAAAAGGGAGACCACACCGATCGCTACCTTTAACAAAGAAAGTTTATTTTAACAAAATAAAAGTGTATCAGTAAATGTAATGGTTAACCAAAAGTGTAGTGTTCATCAGTAGAATGAAATGGGTGGTGAGCGGAGGTGAGAGCGAAGAGCGAAGCAGCCACCAGCCACACGGACCGACGGCCCGAACCGGAGAGAGCGTGCGAGACCCCGGAAGGCCTCTTTTAACAGGTCATCCATTAACCTTCACGACCAGGGCACAGCTCCACCTGTAGGACTAAAACAGACAGACAGACGGCAACCATAAAACACAAACAAACGACAAGCTGCACGGCAAAGCCAGTCGTAACAATATATATATATATATATATATATATATATATACACACATTTTTTGCTTGCATATGATGACCAGTGCATTCTTAAAACATATCTTTTTGTGTTCAATAGAAGTAAATGATATGATAAGTCAATTCTGAAATATTTATTTTATATTTTATGTTTTGGTAAACCATACTAATGAAGTTTCTGTCCAACAGGCGAGAATTTTTTTTTATTAATTCTGCTGTGGCCCTTGGCGCGTGTTAATTTTGGACCCTGGATCTGGACAACACTCAGACTGAGAAGGTGGAAAATTAGTTTCCTCTCACCTGTAGCATTCAATATCAATCATTACTTGATTTATTTCTTCGCGTTAATGTGATATTTTTTCGCAGCATGCCTCGGCAAGAGTTCGGACGCTCTGCATGCTATATTTGTATTAATAAATGAACGCGTAACGTTCTATAACATAATGATTTGTGTCAAGCCGGTGGCCGGTTGCCAGCGTGAGGTGAGCAACATACTTTACAGAAACAGCAGCACACTGACGCCAAGCCTATCCGCGCGTTTCCTCACAATCTCCACACTGTTTTGGACATTTACAAAAATAAACTCTTCAGGAACCCAATATTCATCCAACACGAGCTCTGGCTAACTTCGCGGCCGTGGTTTGCTCACTTTGGCCTGTTATTAAACAGCTGGAGAAGACTAGAGTCTTTCACTTCTCACCTCCCTCTATTACCTTAACCCCTCGAGAAAAGGACAATTACACATCATTTAAGACTTAAGCAATTAGAGGCCATTTCTGGAAATAACCCCGTTCGACTTGAAGTCGTCTTCTGGTTTGCAGACCTGAGGGGCAGCGGCTGACGGTTCCTGGTGCTGGTGTCAGTCCAGATTACTGGGGGAGGTCTGCTCAGAGCACACTACTGTGTTTCTGTGGAGTCCAAGTGCGGGGTTAATCAGGGTCAGGCCATGTGTAGCTACAGATTGCCAGAGAGGAGATTAGGGCAAAACAGAATCGAGCGGCGATCCAATTACGCCTGGATAAACACCACCGCTGCTGTCACATGCATGCGCACGGACTGAGGAAAGAAAAGAAGAAGAAGAAGGAAAAAAAACAGGGTTTCCCAAACGGAGGTTTGAGAGTTAATGAAAAGCTAATGAAATCAAATATTCACTCTTAAAAAAAAATAAAAATTGGCTACATGAAAAACCTTAAACATCTATGTTTCTTGCACAAATTGTGGCCTTAAAAGAGCAGAAAGACTTAAATTCATAAAGTCATCTCCAGTAAAAAAAAACAATATATTTAAAATACATCTATTTGTGTCATACTAAGTATTGTTCAGATCTGCATACCTACTGACATGTCACTCGCTCATAAAATTATAAGCAAACTGTTTGGAGTACTACTTAAGTTCTTAATATTAAGCCTTAAATGTGTTTTAAAGTCACTGTTAATGAGGACTGCATTATCTCTGTATAATATTAGTCTTTATATGTGAGATATTTAAAGTGTACCTGAAGTATACTTTCACTTTTGCACAATCAATTATACTTCAGTGTGTTTTTAGTTGGACTGCTTCTGCACAATTATACAAGTTTACTATGCCAAAATGACAATTGCAGGGTATTTTTAATAAGTACATAAACATGTAAATGTATTTGTAGTATACATGAAGTAAATGTATTTCAAAAACATTTTAGTATATTTATTTTACACTAGGAATGGTGCTAAATGGCAATTATTCTGAATAATTTTATTGTTTTCCAGTACAAATGTCTAAACACCCTTAGTTCAAGATATATTTACTTGATATTCTTATTTTAATCATGTCATTCGGCAGGTCAAGTAAATGTATCTTGATTTCTTCATTTTAAACATTTAGATCTAACATTAGATATTTTGTACAGTGGATGCAGTGCAATAATAATATTAATAATAATAACAACACATATTGTACACATACCCTGTAACAGCAGAGATGAGCATGCAAATGCGTCACTGCGTTGTTTGGGAATCTCTGATCTAAAGCAATCAATTATTCTATCAGAAGGATTCTAGTAAATTTTCTTGTTTTGCAGAGTCATGGTTGTAAAAGCTGGAGATTACGGTCTGAACGGCGGGTTTAGAAATGAGAGAAACATTTACTTTACAGCATGAGTAATACATTATGAATCATTTTAGGGATTAAGCGAGGAAATCCTAAGATTTGTGACCGAGCTCACATCTTCAGTGCAATGACATGAAGCAGAGTGCAGATTGTTTACGGGCCGCAAATCTGAAGTGAGGTCACCGTCAAAGCAGCAGAGGATGACCACAGGGTGCTCAGTCTTCACTTACAATACTACGTCTTCAAAGGTGGTCGCCAACGCTAGCAGAAACACCCTGCTCCCCGGCTCTCTGCGTGTCAGTTTGGCAGCCGGAGAGAAGAAGCAGACGAGCCGGGCTCCCAGCAGGCCCCGGGCCCTCAGTTGTAGGTTTGTGTGAGCGCTGGAGGGCAATCACTGCAGGCGCCCGCCGTCACAGAGAACTACGAGTGCAATTCGTCACCGCAGACCACACCACAAACATAACACACGCTTGCATTATACTGTCGGGGAAACATACTTTTAAAAGCAATGCATTACAGTGTTGCATTACTCCTTACTAATTACTTGCTTTTTATAAAAAGTAGTGCTTCCAAACGATTAATCGCAATTTGCTGCATGCAAAATAAAAGTTATTATTTACATCATATATCTGTGTGTACTGTATATACTAATATAAATATTAATATATGTTTATATTTATACAGTAAGATCATGTTTTTGGACACTTAAATGAAATAATTAAATGAAAATGTATTTTAGTTTAAATCTCATATAAGACTTTATTCTGATGATTTTATTCTCATATTACAAGTTTAATCTCAAAATGCTATTATCCTCAAACTATTACACTATTATTTTTTCATTATTTTTAATTGTGTTTACATAACACTAATAACACAGCTGTAGTAATAAAGTTGCAACAGTATCCATTAACTATATTAGTTTTAATATCAAATAAGACTACAAAATTATAATCAAATACTTTATTATGTTAGTCAGCAAAATATTATTAAAACATAATGATTTAAATTGGACTTTTAATTTCACATTATTACACTTTTTAAAACTGTACTTAAATGTTTACTCAAGAAATTTAGTCGTGATGAAGAACACTTAAGTGCTCTTTTATTAAATAGCATTTTCTGCAAGTAAAGCTTTTTAAAATACACTTTTGAAGCAACAAGTGCCCATTAACCACACTTGTTTTTCACGGATAGTTTCAGGCATTTTTAAGCATCAGCAGCATGACAAAGAGGCTAAATTTAGCTTGTGAATCATTTTAAGCTCTCTCACCTTGAATCCCTGTTAGATTTACCACCAAACTGGGCCATGATTACAGCTTACACGATGGCTCCTGATGGTAGCAGAGATTACGATCAGCTGGTGGCATTACTGTGGCTGAGGACAGTATGTGGTATCATCACAGGAAGAGAGAAGGTGTGGAAGTAGTCAAGAAATGACACTGAGATTCATTTTTAGCTTGGCTGCATGAAAGCATACCATTAAAAACCCAACAAACAACATGTCATTCTGTGAAATTTTGACTTTTCTAGTTCAGTGTGGTTCATTTTAGTGAATATTGACATAGCTTTTTGTTTTAAACATTTAAAACCTTCTGTGAAACGTGTTATAAATTGCATAATTTGCATTGTTTTTAAATTTTTCAAGATAAACAACAAATGAGTGAATTACTTTCCATCGCTTAAAAGTATCAAGTCATTCATTTTCATTACATTTTATATATATTAGAAATTAGAATGATTTCTCAGGGATCATGTGACATTGCAGACTGGAATAATGATGCTGAAAATTCAGATTTGATAACACGAATAAATTACATTTTAACATATATTCACATAAAACACAGTTATTTAAATTTGTAAAAATATTTCAGAATATTACTGATTTTATTGTATTTTTGATCAAATAAATGTAGACCTAGTGACTTCTTTCAAAAACATAAAAAAAATTGTAGAGCATATCAAGGAAAATCTGCACACAAAATGCAAACCTTTTAATAAATCAAGGAGCAAAGGGCACAAATTGCAACGGTTTTGTAGAAAGTGTATAGTACATGCTGGCATTTGTGCATTTCATAGTACTCAAGATATTTGCTACATACATAAAAAGTGAAAATCGCATACTCTTGTTCATATGAATTGTTAATGTGACAACATTTGCACAGCTGCAGTGTAATTAATCCCTGCTTCTAGTTTGCAACTTTTGCATTACTTTTGAATATGTTATGCGGCACATTGAAGTCTGATGACTCAGGAGCACATATGGCCTGAAGACTGTTTGTATATTTCACCATATGATCAGAAAAACCAAAACAGATGTGAGCGCAGTACAGCAGGTTGGTCGGTGGAGCCCTTTGACTGTGGTGGGAGAGGAATCGTTTATTTACAGAGGATGTTCAATACGAAATTGACAATAAACTCAAACAGGTGAGAAGACTTCAAGAAAGACGAACGCAGTAGAGAAAGTTGCCTTTCCTGGAAGCAGACCGGGGAGCTTTGTGTGTGTGCGCAAGCTCGGCTTAGAGGCATTGTTCTGAACGCCGTCCAACGCAACACATGCCAGCAGCTCCAAGCCAAGAGTTTCGCTCCTAAATCCAACCCCAAATCCTTTCGGGCTTCCCCTCCTCTTTCCGTACGCCTCCATCCCGCTCAATCATCGGTAGGCGTGGCGGTATGCCGGCAACATCACCGTTAGCCCCACATCAGTGGGCTGTGGTTGGTTAATGATAGAGCGGGTTGGTCCGAGACGTGGGTTCCTGAGCCAGGCAGCTGCAGTGGAACCGTCTTGGTTCTTATTACACCAGCTGCTCTACAAAACCCAACCGATCCCAGCCAAGCAGAACCTGGTCTGCCTGTTCCCTCCGCAACAGTGAAAACATATTTACCAAATGTTCGCAACTGCTCTGATGACATGCATGTGCGTCGTGAAAGCCTCCTAATGAAGAAGAATCGCGTTTTGTATTTATTTATTTGCAGCTAATATGGAAATGCACCCCTGGCGTGGTGGAGGAGCAATTAGGAAGTATTCCAGAATGTCTGTTAGTTTTGGAAAAGCTGGATGGGTAGCGCTGCCCGGAGCTAAACGCTATGAGCGATATATTCTCAATTTTACACTTGCGTGTTAACCAAATTATATTAATACGTTAGGTAAGTTTGGCGAACAGAGAGACGGGGTAGTCTGGCGAGAAGAGGGCGCAACAACCTTCTCAAGCCAAAATAGGGACTGTAATATACGGAACAATGTGGAAACAATTACCTCTTGGCAAGGGTGAATTTGGCAACGCTCTGCAGATCTGCAAAAGCAACCTACCAGGCAGTGTGTGTGTGTGTGTGTGTTTTACTGTTACTGCAATAAAAAAAATATGCAAATAGGGAGATGAAAGAAGAATCTTTAAATAATAATAATAATAATAATAATAAATTCACTTTTCCACATCAAAAACTCCAGGGAAAATTCACATGCTAATAGATAAATTAAAAATGGTTAATAATCATCTGTTACCCTAAAGCTCTTTTTTAGAATGAAAACACTGAAGCCTGATTCCATAATTGTGACTTTATATCTCATAATTGCATAACAGTAATAACAGTGACTTCTGCAAAACCTGCAAAAAAACAATTTTGACGTCAACGTAATTATGACTTTTTCTCAAATGTGCCACTTTTTTTCTCATACAGTAATTCAGTAATAAGTAAAAACAGTAATAAGTTTAACTTTATTTATTTATCGTAATTGTGACTTCATGTCTCATAAAAGTGATTTTTTTTTAAAACATGTGACTGTTTCTTGTATTTCAGCTATATTAACAATGACTTTATATCTCATAGTTGCCATAGTTTCTCATAGTTTCAACTTTACTTCTTGTGACTTTATCATAACTGTAACTTTATATCTTACAATGTAACTTTAGATCTTATAACAGTGATGTCTGTAACAATTGCAACAAACAATTGTGACGCCACCATAATTATGACTTTATCTCATACTTGTCACTTTTTCTCAAAGTTGCCACTTTTTTCTTATAATTCTGACTTTATTGTAATTGTGGCTTTCTCCTAAGATTAACTTTATTTCTTTTAAGACTATTGTAATTGTGACTTCACGGGTCCCAATTGTGACTTTATGTCTCTCAATGTAACTTTTTTTTTTCCTAACCACTTCTTGGAAATTTAGCTATTGTAATAATGACTTTCACCTCATAATTGCCACTTTTCTCTCACAACTGTAACTTCTCTTTCATTATTTAGACTTCCTTTAATTATTAATAACTTCATTGTTACTATCATAACTGTGACTGTAATCTCATAATTGTGACTTTTTTATAACTTCAACTTCGTACAATATATCATCATGCAACTTTACTAATTGTGACTATTATTGCAACTTCACAGTTTCCAATTATGACTTCATAACAGTGACAACAACTGTGACTATTTCTTGTAATTTTGACTATCACAGTTATGACTTCATATCTCATAATTGCAATTTTTCCTCATGGCTGCAACTAAGAAGTTTTCAATTCTGGCTTTTTTGTAATTGTTACTTGACATCTTAAAATTAGACTTTTTTTTTTTTTTAAATTTTGTAATTGTTGTTTTGCATCTTTATATTTCCTAACTTTTGCTTTATATACTGTAATTGCAAATTTATTGCAATTGTAAGTTCGTATATCCAAACTGTGACTAACATCTAACAGTGAGACTATTTATATCATAAAACATACAATTGCAACAGTGTCTCATAATTTCGACAATAGTAATTACAACTTTATATCTTATTGCTGCTCAGACTTTATCGTACATGTAATTATGACTTCATATCATAAAATTTGACTTTTTTCTTTAATCTTGTAATTGTTAGTTTGCATCTTTATATCTCTTAATTGTTGCTTTATTTCTTGTAATCACAAATTTATTGCAATTGCAACTTCAAATTTCCAAACTGCAACTGCATATCTTACAGTTTGACTTTATGTTTTATAAATGCAACTTTATATCTCACAATTGCAAATTTCTCTTTACTGCAACTTTATTTCCCTCCCTCCCTCACTCACTCCCTCACATTTTCTCATAGAGCTTGTTTCAATGACCATTAATTTTTATTTCGAGGTGGAATTGGGCTTCCGTATGATGGGATTGTCCACATGAAATCTTTTTCCTCAGCATGTCAACAGACACCCTGTTTTCACAGTCTGATGTTTTTTTTTCTTTCAACATTCAATTTAGGAGCCAAATGATAATTTTTCACATTCCCACAGTTGATCCTGTGGATTTTCGTGTTTTGACACACACACACACACACACACACACACA
>JAUCMR010000066.1:1185325-1204294 GCA_032357425.1 Enteromius argenteus
GTCATAATTGCGAGATAAAAATTCTCAATTCTGAGAAAAAGTGTGGATTTAACTCACATCTCGGAATTCTGACTTTTATTCTCAGAATTGTGATATGTAAACTCATAATTGAGTTATAAAGTCAATTATTGAGGGGGAAAAAATAATTTGTCTTCAGAATTGGAGTAAAAATATGAAGTCGTATTTTTGAGAAAAAAATCAATTCTGTGACTTCATTTCACAGAATTGCGAGTTTATATCTCAAAATTCTGACATTCTCACATTTCTGAGAAAAAAAGTCATAATAGAAGATTATGTCTGACAATTCTGACTTTATAAGACGCAACTGCAAGTTTACGTCTCACAGTTCTGACTTCAGAAGCTTAAAAACTCACAGTTGTTAGTTTATATCATGCAATTTTGACTTCATTTCTCAGAATTGCAACTTTATAACACACAATTTGAACTTAAGTCACAATTTTGGGAAACAATCTGAATTGTGTATTTATAACTTGCAATTGTGAGATCATGTCACATGATTCTGAGAAAAAAGTTTCAACCCAACTAAGGCTATGTCTTGTATGTACACAAGTTTTTCCTTATTTCTTTTATTTTTTTTTTTAAATCTCAGTTCACATGAAACGCAAACTCATGCTTTGAAGCACTGTCAAGAGCATGGTGGCGATATAATCTCAACCGTACGGCCATGTTGGCCTATCAGAAGTCTCAAAACGTTTCCAGTAGGCGGAGATAACAGAGTAGGCTCAATATGACAAAAACTCAGGTTTTATTGCGTAAACGATAACACTGCAACCAGAGTTTTTGAAAATATTCTCCCTGGTTTTTTCAAAATGTTCGGTTTCAGTGACCTGTGGCCTCATTTATAAAATTTTGTGCAGAAACGATCCTAAATTTGATCTTACGGTAATTTCTCAGTTATGCGTACATGGATTCATAGAATGAACGTACGAATGGAAAACGCGTGAACGCCTCTCTTTTAGATGTACAATTTATGAGTCGCAAATTATCTTGAACTTGTGCGCCAATAAATGGTTTCAGCTCTCTGCCTTTTATACGACTCATAATTAATGTAATAACATATAAAATATCACCAATCATCATAATTTAGAGCAGGGAGCTGCAAGAACAGCTTACATTTTCCTTCAATAATTCGACAATAAAAAGTGCGTACGTCTGCTCAGACCCTGGCGTGACGCTAAGCACTTGTCGACATCAAAGACCATTTTTATAAATCTGAGCGTTGGCGTGGATTTAAACATATGCCCTCTCTACGATCAAATCTGTGCGTACGCACGCTTTTTAAACGAGGCCCCTGGTGCAGTGTTTGCGTGTGACGAACCGCCAAACCGCATAGAAACAGCTGCATTTGTGAAAATAACCACGCTCATGTTAAAAGGGCCTGAATACCATTGGCTAGTTTGTATGGAAGCATGGCAATTGCCACTTATTATAGCACATTTTTGACTCATTGACTGTGAGTTTACATCTTGCGATTCTGACTTTTTTTTCTCAGAGATATAAATCAGTTCTGAGGAATGAAATCATAATTGTGTGATATAAACTAACAATTGCGAGATATAAACTCACAATTCTGACTTAATTTCTCGGAATCGATTTATATAGAAAAAAAAGTCAGAATTGCAAAAATAAGTCAAAAATGTGCTCTAAAAAGTCACAATTGCCATGGGTGAAGATTTTCAAAATCTCTGGTTGCAGTGTTATCGTTTACACAATGAAACCTGAGTTTTGTGATATCGGACCCTACTCCGTTATCTCCACCTACTGGAAATGTTTTGAGGCTTCTGATAGGCCAACATGGTTTTACGGTTGTGATTATATCGCCACCTGTTGGTTTGGCATGCTCTTGAAAGTGCTTTAAAGTATGCTTTTGCGTTTTGAGATTTAAAAAAAAAAAAAAAAACGGAATAAGGAAAAACTTGTGTATGCGTAGACATAGCCTTAGTTTGGTTGAAATGACTCCATCTGTGGGGCTCGGCTACAAACCACACGGTCTGAGCGGAGCAGATGACATGTGGAGGAAGACATCACACGTGTGACACGGACAACATCTCATATCTCAACACAAATAAAGCCCAGCCATCCACCATATCTTCCCATTCAACTCCTCCGGAGCGCCGAGCATCTTTACCCAGCTACACACGTATCCCGTTACGGCAGAACGCCTATGATCAGTTCACTAAGTATGATTACATTTAAACGCAGGCTCTCCCAGTGTCGGCTCATGTGGTAGAAATAACATCTTTAACCAGGGTAAATACACACAGCACACAGTCTGTAACCGAGCCCGATTCAGAGGCGGGAAGGAGTTTACATTGAGAGGCCGGTTTCAAACAACTGATCTGCGCGTCTGGGTTCGGGTTCAGGGTTCAGAGCCTTCGTTTGGACAGAAAAAAAGTGTTTTCTGCACACATCTGCACTTTTAGAAAATATGGCGTGTCTAAATGTGGCGACACAGGCGTGATGACCTGAGCTGTCCGTACAGATAAAGGAGCGCGAGAGCTTTAGCAGGCTCTACTGAGGAGACGTGGAAAGGTGTGGACACTGAGTATGGGAGGAAGGTTGTTTGGACTAGGGGCTTTTACCGTGACGAGTGTGGGTTTTTTATGGTCTTAAGGGGCAGAGGCAAAGCTTCCATCTGATACACATGCCTGAAAATCTCTGACAGCACCTATAACTAAAACAAGAGTCAGTCTGGATACAACTTTGTCGAATACATGAAACATAGATTCCACTTTAAAGGCATCTTCATTTATTTTATTGTTCTGTATTTTCAGTGATACAATCTAATATTTAGTTAGTATGAGTCACATTAGACTCAATTAAATCAATATAGGCCTTCTGTACACTAGAGAAAATCTTAGCCGTGTGATTCGATATCATCACAAATTGCCCAGCACTATATTAAGTTTAAATATACATAGTATATCCAATCTCATCTATTTACAAACAGTATAATCACGAAAAACAATATATAGCAAATTTTGGCTAGTAGTCCACCTGCTAAATGAACTATAAAGCATGAAGACATTGAGATATTCTAAATGTTAACATCATGGTTTTCTGTCAAATGTTTATTGTGATACTTAACACAACTTTAACCAGTTAAATCATTAAATTAAATTAAAGTCAGTTTGACCTTTTCCAACCCTGATGTATTTTGAGTTATTCTTATTATTTTTTTAATACTCAAATAATGGCCTATTAAATAAACAACGACTTCATTTGATATTTTACATAATTTCAACTTTTTACTTGAAATAGTTAAATCAATCTTTAATGTGTTATTTATTTATTTATTTATTTATTATTGTTATTGTTATTTTTTTTTACATTGTACTTTACAGTCTAGCAGCTTTTATGACCATTAGTCAAAAATTAAATTAAATTAAATTAAATAAGTAAATAATTTACTTTATATAGTTAAATCAATCTTAAATTTGTTATGTATTTATTTATTTATTTTTATTATTATTATTATTATTATTATTTACTTTTTTTTTACATTGTACAGTTACAATCTAGCAGATTTTATGACCATTAGTCAAAAATATAAATTAAATTAAATTAAATTAAATTAAATGCACAACTATAACTGGACAGTATCCCTAAAAAACTGTTTGTTTAGGCTTCTTCACGTTTTAAAAACTATAGCACAAATAGAAATAGTTTGTTTTATACTAATATATTTTTAATTCCTGTTATGTTCTGAATACAATTAAATTGAAAGGATTATTTGTGGAATGAGGGCTGTGGAATTACTGTGTTTATAATATTTGTAAATGTTTTGTTTACCAATATTTTACATTATTTCTGAATGCTGTAATAAAAAGTGATTCATATGTTTCCTCTCAACAGTGCAGTATTGATCCAGTGCAAATTACAGTGAGATTCAAATTATTATAAAACAGGACGTACTATTTATCTAATAAGTGATTTGTTTTGTTTTGTACTGTGAATTGTGTGATAGGCACTCCCTCCACTTCCTCCTCGGAGAAAACGCCCCCCGACCGAACAAGATGCCTGACAGAAACACATGCTGCAGCTGAAGAACTTCACAGTTGTGAAGCCACACAACCAGGAAGACATCTGACAATCAGGAAGAAACACACACACACACACAGAGGAAAACACGTGTATGCAAACATAAATCATCCGCATGAGGGTTATCTCACCCTGACCTCCATATGCAGAAAACCAGTTGCTTGCACAGCTGGTGAGGCCACTGACTCACTGCAGCCCCAACAGATGCAAACGTTACCCATAATCCCCTATCATCAGAGCAAATGCTCTTTGTAGTCTCCATGTCTTGTGCAAATTGTTGAGTTAAACGCACACACACAAGTTAAGAGTCAAAATAAAGTGGGGATTTTTCTCATATTGTGATTCAGATGACAGACAGAGACATACGGACACCTCTGTGAAGTATGACCTACTTAGTGCATAAAACATGTGTGAATGCACAAACACACACTCACACAACCCCACAAGTTGCGCGGCTTTATGTCTTGACGGTGCATATATCACTAGAGATTAGCAGAGGCATGCACTGCACAGCCAACAGATGCAGCAATTCGTCACTTTTTATCTCTTCCTATCTCTCACACACACACTTTTCCAAACACTTTCACCACCTGACGCACTGTGTGAACTTTATGTGCTTGAGGAAGCCTGTCCATGTGTGTGTGTGTGTGTGTGTGTGTGCATGCTTGTCTGTAAATGCAGAAAGGGGTGGAGCAATTAAACCCTTTATGATTTCATAAACCACAACTCGGTAGCCTCAGAGATCAAAGACCACCAAGAGTCAGATTGTTGGCCTCCCTGAAAGATGAGCTGACACTGATTACACCCTCGAACATCTCAGTGACTAAGCAGACCAGTAAATTTCCCACAAATGCACTTATCACCTAAGGATTTTAAAAGATACAGTAGTTCAGCCGGAAATGTATATTTCCTAAAAAAAAACAAAGAAACAACTTAGACCATCCGAGATGTAGATGAGTTTGTTTCTTCATCAGCTTTAGAGAAATAGCATTGCATCAGTGTCTCAGCAATGGATGTGAATGGGTGCTGTCAGAATGAGAGCTGATAAAAACATCACAAGCACTCCAGTCCATCAGTTAATACCTGGAGAAGACCCATGACCCATAACTCTTCCTTCAGTGAAAAAGTGGTCTGGTCTGAATCATGAGAGAAATCTGCGCAGATTAAGCAGCGTTTACAAGCTAAAACAGTTCTTACAAACACACAGCTTTTGTCTTCTCCAGATGTTAACTGATGAACTGGAGTGCTGTGGATTATTGTGATGTGTTTATCAGCTGTTCGGACTCTCATTCTGACGGCACCCATTCACTGCAGTGCATACATTGCTGAGACACTGATGCAGAGACACATTTCTGATGAAGAAACAAACTCATCTACATCTCGGATGGCATAAGATTGAGGACAATTTCAGCAAATGTCTCTTTTTGAGTGAACTGTTTCTTTAAATAAAAACATAGAGGATGGTGAATACTTGCTACATTCATTTCTGGAAAATTCGTTTGTGGAGGACGTTTTTTTTTAAGGGTCTTCAGCAGAGCCCTAAAAACATAGGCTTAAAATATCAGTGCAGACACAACAGCTGAACAAAGAAAGACAAGACGCCAGGTGAGCTATAGCTGAGCCAGGCAAGCTCAACCATCCAGGCCTGTTTTTGACATTTAGCACTGGCTTTCTGTAGCCCACTGAAAATCAGAAAGACAGATATATCTTTACACACGTCTTTACTACCAGAGCTACTGTAGCAGCCCAATGATTTTTCTGTCTATTTTTTGTTGTTGTCCTCATTCATTTTAAAATCATTCAAAAGATTAGGCAAGCAACTGTGACTGAGAAGTCTTTGTGGGAAAGAATTGGTATAAGCACATTCTGCGTGTGTGCAAATCTACTAATGTGACCTAGACTGAAGTTTTACTTTGCCTAATCTTCTTTCAGAGTTACAAAGGGTCTTGAGTCCCTGCATCTTTCATTTGAGATCAAAAATAAATAAACAAAAAATGCTGTTAAACAATTAATCACATCTAAAATGAAATATACTGTATGTTTGTGTATTTATGCAGTATATACATAATAAATATACACAGTATACAAACAAATATATTATGTAAACATTTTTATTTTTTTATTTTGGATGTGATTGTGGTCAATTATTTGACAGTATTACTATATATATATATATATATATATATATATAATGAACAGAAACCTTTATCTGACAGTGTCAAAAACTGATGGAGTTATCTCATGACTGTTTACAGAAACTATTACAGTGGGATGACGTAGTTGACACTGTGTGACCACAGAGACTTCAACGCTGTTCGTAAAATATGAGAAAACATAAAACTTCTAGGGCTGTGTCCTACTGTGAGATCCACAATGAGCAGGGAATAAGAAAGGGTTACTCAGAGTAAAAGATGCTGCTGACATTGCCTGATTCATTTAGAATTACTAAAAACCAGACAGAGTTGACTCAAAGTAAAGACACTTTGATAGATTTTTCAAAAATATAATTCAAGATTTATCTACTGTATTGTTTGCATTATGGGTAGTGTAGGTCTTCACTAGGAACTTGGCTACTGAATATAAAAGATTTGTTTTGAAAAATGCATACATTATTTCTTCAAATAATGAATTCTCTATGGAGAAAATGAACAGGATTTTTACATCCAGAACCTCACTGCTCCACTGCTTTGCATCATCTTAATGAACTTACTCCTTCCCATCCTTCTCTTCTCTTGCTGCTTTTCACACTTTTTTACGCTCAGACCAACGGACTCCCATTTCTGACCTCAGTCTTGCCTTCTTATGTTTGTAATTTCACCTCTTTACAAGCACAACAAGACCAAAGCAACATTTGGTCTCCAGATTTACCTCCCTTACGAATTTCTCATCCACAGCCTCTCCAAACCGTGGCTAGCCAACGTCAGAGTGCCTCCTTGATTATCTCGTCCATGCTTGAACACCACTGAAAAAAAAGAGCAACCAAAGAAGCAGTTGAGAAATTGGAGAGAAGACGATTACTCAACCGACAAGTAGTTGCGAATGGAAAGGGATATCCTTTCACAGGTCAGTGCTTAAAGCTGGCAAAATCTGCTATGTTATTAAATCTCATTTAAGAACAGACACCACAATCAGAAAGCATCTGATAGTAATAAAGGAGCAGTGGAAAAAAGCTGAACGTGTTGGAGACAATAAGAACATCTTGTGCTTCACGAATAGAAAATTGACCCACTCTGTGTAGAAAAATATCTTAATCAACGACCGTAACTTGATCATTTTGATTGTTCCAATAATGACAAGCATGACAGAATAATATTTAAAAACTCATTCTCTGATTGATTCAGCAGAGTCGTTAATTCTGAAGGCAGCAGAGGTCATTAGCTTTGTCATATTTTGCTCCTGTGTGAAATGTGCTGAAGTGCGATTTACTTTGGAATAATTCTCACTCTTGTTACGCAATTATTATTATTTTTTTCTTCTTTTTTCCAATGGTCAAAATACACTATCACATTCAAAATAGATTCATTTTTGAATGCTGAATGGAAAGTCTTTCAAGGTCAAATTGCACATCAAACCCAAATACTTGCAATGATTGGAAAACTATAGAAACACGTGCTAATAAAGTTTTTTAAAATTACTGCCTTTTTTTGCCAATGCTAACAAAGACTAGATGAAAAATATGAATTGTCAAACAAACACACACAAAAATTCAACAAACTTAAAATTACAGTGTGCATCTGCACATAATGATGCTCAATTTTGGATTCTGTGCCTTGTGATATTGTGGACCAATGAATTTTTATCTCACAAACAATGTGTGGGTATTGAAGGATGTGCTATTAATTGGCTTAAGTCCTATTTGAATTATATAACTCTATCCTGTTTGTCTTAACAAGTTTTTTCTTCTTCTGATTTTGATAACGACCAGGGAGATATGGCTCCCCATGTGTGCCCTCAAAAAAGAAAAACACTTAAATCACTTTTTTTTTAAACTAAGATTACAGTCTAAGAGTTTTTTAACATTTGCAGAGTTTGAGAGTGTGATTTATTTCATCTAGACTTGACTATTGTAATTGTAATTTCTTTATAATGAGTCAATCCAACATTAGTCATCTTCAATGCAGCTGCCAGAATTTTGACTGGCACTTGGAAATTTGATCATATTTCCCCAATATTACATTCTTTGCACTGGCTGCCGATTTGTAAAAGAATTGTTTTCAAAATTTAGATTTTTGTTTTGAACAGATGAGCTCCTAAATATATTCCAGATCTTTTGAATTTAAATAACTCTGCTAGATCATTAAGGTCATTTCAACAAAGATTGCTGATGGTTCAGAGATCTATTGGTCCAAAATTGTAGAATAGTCTTCCTTTATCTCTAAGATTAATCTCAGAGTTAAAAATGTACCTTTTCTCAAGTGTTTATAACTGTTTTCTGACTGGTGTTTTTGATGTAAACTCCCTTTATTGGATATTGCGTAGTGGTCTTTTTATTCTCGTTTGTCTATTTTTTTTTAGATATTTGTCCTTTTGTGCAAAAGCTGTGCGTGTGTGTTCACTGATGACATCGCAAAAATGTGCAAAGTTCGAACCATTCGCTATGGCACCTATGCTGAGCTGCAATGTCGAAGCAGGCAGTGACGGAGAAATATAAAGTAAATGTATTTCAAACTTCAGGAGTCTTCCAAAAAGACAGCCACTACAATATAATATGAGCAATATGCTGTATATTGTGTAAAAATTCTTTATAGTTTCAAAGAGGAGTAACACATGGTGCAGTTATGATATTAACCACTAGGGTAGGTGCCTAAAGTACACAAACATGCATACACCCAAACACATGCATATGCATGTGAATCTGTGACACCCCCAAGTATTCTCTCCCTCAAGACGCCTGATGATGTAATTCTCATTTGTCAAAATGATTGACAGGTAAGAGGGAGTTTGGGATGAGTGACAATCTCTCATTTAGCCTGCTTGAGTTTCGCCCCACGTGTACAACCCCCTCCCAACCCTTCTAACAGGACATCGCCCATCTGGGTAGGGGGGTGGATGCCAGTCCCAATTCATCCATCAGTCAGTGAAAGGGGTGTCTGATGGAGAGTTAGGGGGTCCTTTCAGTCCAGTGAGAGAGGGTGAGAAAAAGGTCATCTGCTTCTGACTTACAAAATGAGACATGATCCAAAAGCCTGACATGTGGCTGACAGAAGACCGGGGAAGGATGAATACAACACAGAGCATGAAATATCTTCCTAAATATTTTGAAACGTATGTAAAGGGATATTCTCTTGCATCTGGTTGACCGATAAAGCATTACTTTGAGGAAAGTGTTTCTGATATCTGAAGAAATAATGCAATCCAGACGTTTTTATGGGCCCATGTCCTCAACTCAGAATTGTCATGCATACAATTTCCATTGTGCCAAAGATGAAGCATGTTCCCAAATTGGCTTTTAAAGAGCCAGAGTGTGTGTGTATGCAAGCATGGACTAGTTATCCATTTAGATTACAGATGGACTAACTGGTAGGGAGATGATGGACATAGTGAGGACCTGGCAAACAGACTGCTGTGAGACCCAGCAAGACTCTTTCTCTCACTCATGCACATATGCACATACATCTGTTCAACATTAACACATTAAATGCCTCAAAGGTGTTTGAAAACACTGTGGTGATCAATTTCATCTTGAAATAATCTGTGGTTTTGATTGTGCCAAATTCAAATTTATTGTGCGTATGCAACACAGAGATTTAATTCAGAAAAGATACCGCGATGACATGATAGAAAGTATCAGCAGGTCGGAAAGTCTCAAGAATCAGATGCATCTCGAATGTAAACTCATACAGTGTGTGAATGTCCTTACAGATTGTTTCACACATCACAGTTTGACAGGTAGTGTTCTCCAAAGAGTCTGTGACACCATTTCTCAAACGTCAGATTCTAGTGTGAGTTATGAAGGCCACCTAAAGCTGTGTGACATCCAGTGCTTGTGGCCCTTTATGGTTGCTATTGTGTGCGTTAAGAACAATGCAACCAGACGACAGAGATCTGTCATGGGGTTAACTTAAAGGACCAGAAAGAGGACCTGAAGATTTCACACCCATCATCGGTAATAAGAAAGATGAGTGGTCATTAATCAAAACCACATCTCCGTCAATCCATCAGTCCATCCGTTCCTCTCTCTTTAGTGGCTCCATCCACAAATAGTTATTGCATTTGACAGAATATTAGGCACAATGCTGTATCACCTCCCACTGATCTCACATTCATCATTGTCAGCTTTGCTAAAGGCACACGTGATGTGATAGTGGAACTCCTACACACAAAGAAAAAAAAAAAACATTTGGGTGAAATGAGTGACAATTTCACATATCAAAAGAAATTACAAGACAGACCTCTAAGCACCAACAGAGAATTTTCCTGTGTGTGTTTGTGAAACCCCGTTTCACGTGATGAATGAGGAGCTGCTTTGGGAGTTGATCCATCAGGGCCCCAGACAGTCCCGACAGGCCCACATGCTGGGGCCCGCATTCTCACTGACCACCCTCAGAGAGCCGGGCCACAGTATTGACAGGAAATGACCTCAGCAGCAACCCTCTCAATTATGGTCATATCCATTATAATTGGCTTTTATAGCATGGCATCATCACTCCAGACATAACAACAGATGCACTTTTGCCAGATTAGCTACTGTCGTTGAAACAGATGGTGCAAGATGTGTGTACCATATATCCTTTAATCCTTCCTATGCATAAACCTAAAATATTAAAAACATTCTTTAAGAGCATGCATGATATCAGAATGCATTTTATCACATTATGAAAAAAGTTTTAAAATGGTTAAGCACCTGATGCTCCAATGGCATTTTCTTCTCTCCAAGGCTAAAACACACTGATAATCTATTCAAACAATCAGCGAGATGGTCAGAAAACAATTGGAAAACCATTAGAGAGGAAATGAGGTCAATGCCCGACTGTTTTTAATGATGATGGCAATATGATTATGGTATGTGGTTTGGTGTAGCTTAATAGCGAGGCCGGATGACAGTATACTCTGTTCAGTCAAGCATGAGCACTCCCATCTGCTAGTCTGTTATTACTGCTGCTGTAACCCTGACACTTCCACATTATCTCATTTTCAAACCAGCCCCCCGAGTCTCTCACACAGGTGTGACTGTTGCAGATTACGTGCTTTGTTTGAATACTGTACTGTAACCGAATGATAGGAAATCTGGCATAAACTCCCCTGTCGCCTCTTCATATTGCTGTTCTCCTGTCACTTTCTTCACAACCTCTTGAGCAGTGTCTTTGTTCATAAGTGGGCCTCCTTCAGCACTCCTGCAGGGAACTACCGGGAGCGAACGCTGATCGCTTCCTCCACTCTCCCAGAATTCCATTCCCATCTAATTCAGAAACCATCACAGCCCGTGCAGGATATGTGTACCTCCAATTCCATCACTTCTTCAAAAATGCCCCTGTGCGGGAGACGTCATGCCAGCCAACAGCCAACTGATCACTTCCATATGCTCTCGTTGTCAGGTTGGACTCAGACGTGCCCCTTTCCTTCTGACTTACGCACATGGATACTTCCACGATACTTATCCCCCTTTTCACCACACACCAGTGGAAATAAGAGGACTCTGGGAGCTCCCTTTGCACTTTGTATTGCAGATGAAGGCTGTTTAGGAGAGCCTCAACAGTTAAGGGCTGCCTTGCGGTTGAGGTCATTACGGTGGATGTTTTGTTTCCATTATTGAGATTATCAGGTATGTACAGTGGATATTAACCAAAAGAAACTTTATCTGCCACCTCAACCCCAAGTCTTAATCCAGGATGGTCTTCTAGGCTGTGCTTTCCCACGACAAAACACCAATATTCCCTGTGCAAACAAACAGAGAGGCCTTGGCCTGCTTCTGCTTAAGCTCCCCTTGACGGCAAATAATCACCACCATTCGCCTCACCCTTAATCAAAACACCCCTACAGACTGACAATGGTAGATCCCTGCTCGCTTTGAGGACACCCCACTACTCTGCAGGCTTTGAGAAAAAGGTTAACTGCGGGGGGAGCAGGACTGAGGATTATCAAAGAAGACTGAGAGAATTCCATGTGTTGGTTTTAGAGAGGGACTGGCGACTCGTCTGTATTAAGAATCCAGGCCGCACCCTCTCTTATGTTTCCAGCATTTTCTGTATTTGGAGATGGAGGACATGGAAACAAAGACGCATAACCCTCAACTTCTGGCCACCAAATCCACCTGTAATTATGAAGATTTGCAGAAGAGAACCCCCTGCCCACTCAACCACACAGTTCATTCTTTTCACAAGTGTATCTGCACAGCAGCACCTCTTTTGGCTTCTTCACTTTGCTTTTACACAGCAGACATAAATTTCAGATTATGATTATGAGGAAATCTTGGGAAGCAGCCACCACCTCAGCTTTTCATCTAACCATCTGACCATATCATGCTCGAGTCACTTCAATGGTTAAGTCACATTCTGATCAAGTGAAGCAGGGAAAAGACCCTTTTATTTTGAGCTCTTGCGTCAGCAGTCGCAAAGTACTCTGGCATGATTTGTGAAGCTTCGCCTGGCAACAACCAAAGATGTTGCTGGCTCGCAGACGGCAGAGATTAACTTTAGAGTCTAAAATTATGCTGGAGCACACCCAATGCTACCTTATCAAACCAATAAGCCTGAAACGAAGTATACAAACTGTGTGAAGTCGTAAAGTCTACTGCGCTTCAATAAAAAGGACTGACCTGGATTATGCCCTCATATTGAATCATCTCAGCTTTAAAGGAACCTCATATCATGTTGATAGTCTATTCGATGGAGATCTGGCTCAGAGTATCAGAGGTGAAAGCCAGTCACTTGTTACGGTCCTTAATTCCAGACCTTCACCACAGTTCAGTGGTCTGGCAATCGCCTCCATATTGAGGAATCAACTCATCTGGACTTACTCTGCATACAGTGATACAACATCTTTGAATCCAGTAGGGGATAAGGTTTCACAGAGCTCATTTGCAAGAGAGGTTGCACTGCCAAGAGAGAAAGTAGTTGAGTTGGATGCTGAAGCCAACAATGATTTTAATAGGAAACATCCGCATATGCCAGCCATTCACCAACATTACACTAATTGCCCTGTTTTGAAATCATTGTCTTGAGCAACACTGCGATTAGGAAGGTAGAGGAAGAGAGCGCGGGAGCTCGTGCAGAATCACAAACACAAATTCTTAGTAGGGGAGGGCTGCTGTGTTTCCGAAGCACGCAGGATGACTGGAGGGGTGTTGAAAGCAGCAGAGGGGAACGAAGTTAGGGAGAGCTGACGGAGTCCTTGTAGATAAACAAAGGCCAAACTTGCGCTTGGGTCTGTTAGTGTACCTTTGTGGCTTTGGATGCTCTGTGTGACCCAGTCTGCACGCCTCCGCCAGGTTCCAAGTCCTCTAAATCAGTCGGCGGTTTGGGATCTCACATCATTACCATTTTGAACAGCCTATAAAAGAATCTGAAATGGACGTCTTGAGAATAATAAAGAGCAAAGGGAAACAAATGCCATCAAGGAAAAAAGCTGTGAAAGAGTCCAACATATAAAAGCCCTTTTACATGAAGATGTGAAAAAGCTGGGCTGGATGGAGACTTGTGAGACTAAGTAGGTTAAGACCCCAAAAGCCATCTCAGATGATGTCATCCTCCAGTGTCCTCTCACCTTGTGAAGTTTCATGGATATTCTGGAGTGCCGAAGTCGGATCTGGGCCTCTGTTAGCCACAACTCCAACCAGAGTCTTCACTTCTCCCCAGGTGTGTGGCAGAAGAACTGAGGTTTTTGGGCTCGTCATATGGTTCTTATCCTTCTATTTGCCATTAGCGTTGGACTGCAGCCCTGACACTTACTCTCTGATCTGCAGTTGATCCCACTCCAAAGGCTGCAGGGGCTTAAGAGCAGAATATGGGCTCTGCCTGATAATGAGTTTGATAGTGCGGGGGGTCCACTATAACAATTGTTCCTTACCTGCAAGGCCCTCATAATAAAGGTGCAAATGAGGAAAAATTGCAGATCACCATGCACATATTGATGTTGTATGGATGAAGAATGCACATTTTTTCTCTAGTTACTGTCACCTAATCTTCTCTCAAACCACGTCTGTCCAGACCTACTGTAGGGTATACCGAAACTCTCTTAGAACAACTGAACCCCCCAATTAAAATTTCCGGTTACACTTTATTTTGATAGTCCATTTAGACATTCTACTAACTATAAGTAACTTTGCAACTACGTGTCAACTAAATATCAACTAATTCTTGTTAATTCACAACTACATGTCTACTAACTCTCAGAGTAGACTGTTAGGGTAGGTTTAGTGTTAGTAGAATAAGTTGACATGTACTTTCAATGTTTCTGATAGTCAGTATGTTGTATGTTGTGGAGCCATGAAAATAAAGTGTAAGGAGATATTTACTAATACTCTAATGACTGCTAGTTGACACGTAGTTGCAAAGATACTCACTGTTAGTTGAAAATCTAAAGTGGACCATCAAAATAAAGTGTTACCAAATTTCCTGATAACTCACTCACCCCCCATGTCATCAAAGACCTTCCTTTCTTCAGTAGAAAGGAAGTAAAGGTTTTTGAGGAAAATTCCATAATTTTTCTTCATTGTGGACTTCAGTGGTGGCTAATGTCTTCAATTGCAGTTTCATTGCAGCTTCAAAGGGCTTTACATGATCCCAGCCAAAGAAGTTTTATCCAGTGAAACGATTGGTGATTTTCTAAGACAAATACAATTTTAAACACAAATGCTCATCTTGCACTTCACACATTACATAAATTAAACATGCTAAGAAAGTCAAAGTGACTTCACAAAAAAAAAAAAAGGTAAAACAATGATGTTGGATGATTTTTAAGTCGGAGGAGAAAATTAGTTTTTCACCTTACCTGCTACATATACAGACGAAGAATGCTTTGTGATTGCCCGGTGTGTGAATTTGTGCATGCATCACAGAGCTAATGCAATACAAGCATTGCTTAAAGACTCATTTCTTTGCAACATGAACATCTTGGATGACATGGGGGTGAGTAAATGATCAGGAAATGTATTCTGGAAGTAAACTTCTCCTTTAATCGATCAGATCAGATCCAATTGGTTAAAATGAGTCATTGACTCAAAAGAATATTTTGTTTACAAGAAAAATGCATAGCTACGGGCTAAACCACGCTAGGTGAAAAGAAAGAAAATGTGAATTACCTCAGATTGTGATACACCAGCAGCAGATGTCTGAATATCAGAATGGTAGAGAGTTCTTGGAGCGTTCAGGGTTAAGGGGCAGTTCCCTGAGGCCTGGGGCTGATAAAGCCATCTGACAGCGTCTTGGATTAGAGGAGTACATCTGCTTCACATTTCCACCATGTCAGAACCCATACTATCTTTGCTTTGGCTTGTTTGCAGCTCATTGGCTCAATCATATCTCTATTGTTGTAATGACATTTAATGGCATGTAACTACATCTGTGCTAATGCTATGACTAGTCATACTGGTGTCATCAATTCTTCTACTGAGACCACCATTCATTTGAAGGTAATAAAGCAGCATGAATACGATACACTTGAGGTTTACCATCTAAAATACAGCTAATTATGCTAAGGTCTGAACACCCTGCATGCCTTTCAGGATGATTCATCATTCACGAACAACTCTTTCGAGAGAATAATGTTTTGGCTCCCTTCTTGTGCTGAGTGTTTTATATCTGAAAAGGTACTTAACAGTAGTGTGTGTATTGACAGACTGACCAATAGCGACACTGTGTTTTGTTATTTTCTCAGCAGCCCCTCTTCTATATGTAATTGCTAAAATAGACTTGACTGCCCCTCGCTGCTGTTGTGCGTCAGACTGCCTCTGCAACCTCAATGGTTTTGGATGCTGTTGGCTCAGCCCATATGGAGCCACTTCACACAAGCGTTAGCCTAAGCCAGATCTATGCTCAGAAGACACAGCACCACCCCAGCCACAGACAGTAACTGAGTTGGCGTCCTAGTAATGGTCTGCTGGCTACCGCCACACCGTTGCCAAGAAGTCGTTTTAATGCACTACAACTCCAAAAAAAAAGACAGACCATGTTTTGGGTACTTTATTAATTATTTCCAAACTCTTGGGAGATTTCCTGTTGTGGTGATAGCAATTGGAGTAATGGAGCAGATGGGACAGGCTCTATGAAACATTAACTATTGCAGCTTCTCAGTTTAGTCAAATTTGTGAGTGTGCAAAGTTATATCCTAAAAATAGAACATGATATCATTGCTAGTCTACGGCACTCCCTAATATGTCATTTATTTCTGCGATGTTGTTTGCCTTAAGAGGAAGTGACTCTGTGAAAATTATTAACTGGCATTTTTGCCTGCAACACATGAATTTGCAAAAAAAATTTGCATGCACACTGAGCCCGTGCATGCAACCTAGTTCAACTGCATTTTATTAAAAAAGAAAAATAATAAAAACATACTTCCTGTTCACCTGAGCTTCTCTGAATAATTACCCTAATTGCAGGACATTATTTTTTAAAGGTACAGTTAAGCCAAAGATGAAAAATCGAAAGAACGCTGGGGTCCCCACTGGCCAACACAATGGACCAACACAATGTGCTCTACTGAGTTAAGAAAGTCAATCAGGTTTGAAGCTACATGAGGATGAGTGCATCGGTTTTGGGTGAACTATCCCTTTAAGTCCCGCCATTTTGGACAATCAATACTTGTCAATAACTTTTTCCGTCCTTCATGTTTGCAGCTCTAGCATGTAGCAGTGTGGTGAACGGCGAGGCTCTTGGCTGAATCCTGCGTCTTGGCCACTGTCTCTGTTTTTATAGGCTGATTAAGTCATACTTTTGTTTCCAGGGTCACCAAGACATTTCCCATAATCCCAACACGATGCTGAGCTAACCAGCTAACGAGGTAACGACGGAAACACTCTGACGCTCACGCTTAGCATGCGTCCAGACCGAGCAAAGGTCCGTTGTGCAAGAATCAGGCAAATCCGGCTCTCCCGGGGTGTGTTCTTGCCACTTTGGTGCTTAAGGAAGCATGTGTGTCCGCTCTAGTGGAGAATGTCGTAAAACATGGCTAAAATGGTGTAAGAACAGTGGAAACCATCGGTGTCCCTTACCAATAGCTGAACACCAAAGTAAAGTGCTCCACCCCAAAGAATGGGTTCCACATTTTAGCAAAACATCTAATTTCATGGGTGGGTGGGAAGGTGGTGTGCATGCTCGCAATAGATGCATTAGCTGTCATATTTTCCTCTCTTGAAGAAAACAACTCTATTTGTGCGACGAGGCAAGAGCAAAGTGTACCTTTTCTTCAGGAGTCGCTCCACAAACCACACGGTTGTCATCACTTCCTGGCACTTCACCTAGAGCTCTTCCAAGCCCACTTTCCCAACACGCCTCGTCCAATGCTTGCCGCTGCCCTTGACTGAACAAAAACCATTATGGCCTGGCTTTGGCAGAGAGATTTTAGTATAGGGAGTCTTGGGAAACGGCAAATCAAATCAGCCTGGCGCTACCGCTCTGCCACTTCCCATACAGTAAGCATGCACCCCCTCACCCAACACATACCCAGTCAAAACAGTGAGCTCAATGCTTGGCGTAGGTGCCCGCGGCTACGGGACTCCCTTAGAACTGTCAGGTTTGTCCACTGGGCTCAAGCAGCAGAACTGAAACCCAGAGCATGGCCAGGACCCGGCCCACTCTTTCCATTGCCACCACTCAACGCAGAGGATGTTAAAAACAAGTTGATCGCTGGAGAAAACAAACTGCACAGAGACGCATTGTTCATGGGCCCGCTCTGTCATGAAGGAAAGGTCTGGGAAACAGGAGCTGTCTCCACTGAGGTTCCACATGATGCAAGCGGGCCAGATTCCACAGCATTGATAACATCATTGATTAAGAACACTAGGAGGACCTGAGGGGAAACAAGCAGTCATTATACTAACTAGGCAGCTTTCCTATTTGTTCAAGCTGATGATGCACTTTCAGCAACAAAACACTTCATTTATCACATCTGCTGTATAAACCAGGTTCAACAAATTGCAGGTACCTCAAATTTATGTTGACTCGTTAATATTATGCATATATAAACACACACACACACACATAGAGTATATATTTAGAAAATATTTACATGAACATACATGTATATAATTATATTCATATAAATTATGTTATATATAAATCTATTTAATATAGAATTATAACCTATTTTTCTTAAATATATGCGTGCATGTATTTATAATAAATATACACAGTACACATGCATATGTTATGTTCACAAAAACATTTATTTTGAATGTGTTTAAGTCTCTACACTCTCAGAAATAAAGGTACAAAAGCTGTCACTGGGACGGTACCTTTCAAAAGGTACACTTTTGTACCTATTAGGTAAAAAGAAATTGGTAGCGGCTCCTTGATACGCCAAAATTCTATACATTATTAGCAGGTTTGTGGGTGTGGATGGGAGTGGAGACTGCATTGCGGGAAGAAAGCGGAAAAAGAAAAATATAGGCAGCTCAACTGAATATCATAACAATTGTGTGGTTGACTGTTAGTAGAGTAGAGCCAGGGTGGGCCAAGCTTCTGGCCGTACATATGTCATATGCTCAACTTTTAATGTTTTTAAAACTTCAACCTATCATGCAGTACACTGATAAGAGTTGAACAATCCCTAAATTTGCTGCCAGCTGCAATTTGCAGGTTAAAGACAAATCACTAGCTTGCTGGTGACAAGTCATCGCTACATGAGTACTGCATTAGTATTACCTCAAATTTGCTCTTTAAGACCCATAAAGGTGCCACTTTATATTAAGTGTCCCTAATACCTGTGTACTTACATAGTAACTAGATGTGTATCTAGTATGTAACCACAGTG
>JAUCMR010000066.1:1205774-1216509 GCA_032357425.1 Enteromius argenteus
CCATTTAGACATTCTACTAACTATAAGTAACTTTGTAATTACATGTCAACTACATGTCAACTAATTCTCATTAATTCACAACTACATGTCTACTAACTCTTAGAGTAGACTGTTAGGGTAGGTGTAGGGGTGCACATTTTTAGATAGTATGTAGTATGTTGTGGACTCATCAAAATAAAGTGTTAGGATATATTGAGCAGGCCGTTAACTAATACTCTAATGACTGCTAGTTGACAAGTTACTTACTGTTAGTAGAATATCTAAAGTAGACTATCGAAATAAAGTGTTACCATTATATTTTATACATTCAGTACTGAAAAAAAAAAAAAACATTTAATAAACGGTAGATGATCAAATGCAATGATACTTGGCTTACTGAAAATGTTTTTAAATTACTGTCCTTTTTAAACGGTTGCCTAATTCAAAATCCAACATGTATCAGCTAGACGTAACAGGCAGTGGTTGCATCATATGTGCATGTGAAAGAATGAAGGATTATATGATGTGGTTGTGATGTGACATTATAGGTCCTGGGCTGTTTTTCAGTTCAGTTCATCCCTTTTGCCAAACCACACTTACCGAGAGCAGGCAGCACAGAATGAGTAAGTGAGATGTGACTCCAGACTGCACGGGTACATAGACGACAACTAAACAACATCACAGAAAACATCAGACAGGCAGATAAACTCAAAACCAATTGCTGTTGATTGCAAAATGTTCTGTACTCAGACATAAGGCAGTTGCAACTCCGAGGTCATGGGTTCTATTTCTGTGTCTGGATAAAATACATAGAAATGCTGGATTATATTAAAACGTGATACAACCAACCTGATCTCATAAAAATGCGTATCTCTGTGCATTTTTTGTGCCACACCGTTTTTAAGTACCTTACTGCACGTATTGCCCGCCGTTTTAAAGACAAACGTCCAATGACTGGTGCTAAAACACAGGTTAAATACGTGAACCCTGGCATATTTTTATATAGATACATATTGCTGTGTTTTTATAATGTTGCTTCAGGTATGTATTGCGACGGTTCAGAATTGAAATATCTGTGGACTGTTACTAAAAGTTAATGCCCTATCATGTTGGAAATATGCCCTACACCAAATCCAACCCTAAACATACCCGATAGTGCTAAAAAATGCAAAACTGATATAAAAACACATTTGATGATGCGACCGTGTCCTTTTCCACGGATTTGAAGTGTTTTGTTGAAGTGTAGTTACACAGGATTGAACCGGAGCTCATCTCTGTACTCCGTGAGCTACTGAACAAACCTGTCTATGAAAAAACATAGATATGATGCTGGATATGTGTGATGATAACCTTCAAAAGCAGCAGTTTTCAAATCTTTCAGCATATTAATATTGTTTTGAAGTCATAACATGATATTCTTCAAGTAACTGTATAAAAATTACACTTTATTAATTGAAACTCTGTAAATGTGTGTGAAAAGGAATAAAAGGTGTCAGTTTTACTGCCTCTAGTGTTCAGTTCTTTTGAAAACTGCACTGATATGTACTTGTTGGTACATATTTCTTGTCTTGCTAAAAAAGTGCAGATACATTTATGCCATGAGACCAGGTAGGATATAACAAGAAATTAGTTTACATGCTTAAATTTTCCATAATTTAATATCTACAAATGATCTTCACTTGTGTGCTTTTCTCAGCTAATACTGATCTATGCAATTAATTTGCATGGAGTGCACAGCATTGTCTAATTCATTCAATTACCATTATTAATCGATTTAACGTCCTAATTAAACAAACCAATAAGAATTAAAATGCAAGAGTTGGGCTAATAGCTGATGAAAAGCAGAAAGAATACACTTTACAGCTAGAATTAGCATGCACCTTATAACAAATCTCAGTAGCTTCACGCTTGACCAGCAAGTTTAAATGCTAATGCGTATCATCATACATACAGTACAACGACATGAACACATCTTACGCTACCAATAGCTTTGACAAACCACGTTGTAAATATCCCACCGTCACCCGATTTACCAAACACGAATGTTCCGTGGATTATCCAACAGGAATAGACCCGAAATCTCTCGTTTCTCTCCCCAAATCCTCCCTGGCGTCTCTCTCCCATTCTGTATTCGCAGGGGAGCTTTAAAACCTCTTTTTCTTCACATTCACTTCTAATCTGCATTAGCATCCTTTACTGAGGGAAACACAGTCGACCAGATACCTTATTTTTTTGATCCGTCAGAATGACGGAAAACATTCAAAATGGTTTTAAAATTTGATAAACGACGGAAATGTTTGGTTAACACGACCTCTGAAGTAATACGTATGTGCTGTTTTCCATTTTGCATGTTCGCATGTCAGTGCCAGATGCAAAGGGGGCCTTTGAGACAAGCTGGAGTTTTTGACTACTAACAGAATTAAAATGAGGCTTTTATTGTTGTACTTACACACACGGCATTGCCAAAAGGTTCTTCCAGTGCCGTCAATAAACAGATTATGAACTTAAGCGCTCCACTTCTTCATACTGTCTTTTCCCCGCCTCTCTCTGCTGCTTTTCTCTTGGACGGAGAAGAGGGACAGAAGGCAGATGGAAAAGTGCCCCCTTTTAAAGTGTATTCTCAAATTGGTTTTCTTGGACAGGGCTTCCCAGTGCATGTGTGAACATTAAACATCAGTGGCAGGCCGGCTCTGATCCACTGGCACTGCTTGTCACTCCCAGCACTGGCAGGCCAGAGCGTCCCAATCAAGACGCGGTTCTTTTGGACCGCTCTCCCATGTGTGGTTAACCCAACGTTCCCTGGGCAACGCTCTTCTCAGTGGACAAACTGCCAGTCTCCCATGCCATTGCATAAGCTTTCCAATGCTCTGACGCAGACATGAACGCTAAATATGCAGTTCTGCTCTGACTTCCTCCGTCATACATCCCTGCACTGTCATTCATGCGCTCTCAAACACAGGCCTGGTTTGTTTCACTGACTAATTGCATTAGGCAAATAAGTTTGGGTGAAGATTTCTAAGAGTATGTAATTACATATGAGCCCAACCAAAATGTAGTCAGTTAAACGAGGCAGCCAAAACAATAACCCTTCAAGACAGCCATGATATATAAATCAACAAACAACTTGGAAAAATTGTTTCCCAAAACGGAACATTCTGTCATTATTTACTTCATGCAACTCTGAATCCATATTTCTTTCCAACCTGCATGGAAAACGCACAAATTATTATTTGATTTTTTAATTATTTAAACAAAAACGTGACATGAGGGTGAATAAATGATGAATTTGCAGTCGAACTTTATTTTAAGGTCCAATTATGAGATATGAGTTATATTATATGAGTTATGGTTAGTTTTAGAGGTAGCATTAGGATTAGAGACTATAAAACATATTTTCATGCTATACTGTTACTAAAATGGTAATATTCTGAAAAAAAAAAAAAAACTATTAAGACCATAAATGACACAAACACATGGCAGTTCATATCCAAAATTGTTCATTCTTGTTAATTAATACTAATAATATAATAATCTACCATTTTTTTTAAGACTAAGATAGTTCAATGGACCAAATCACCACTTTAGTTGAGGGGCCTTAGTTAATGATGAGTACTAGATTTTGGTTTGAACAGAATTCACACGCTATGTGCTGTGATTGGCCAGTGTTGGGGTGCGTTCATTTACCTGGAGGGCTATATGAACATGCTAAATAACTGATTTAAAAACAACAACAACAACAAAAAACATTAGTTCTCACATTAATTGATAGACCGTTCTGACTTTTCTTTCGTGTGAACAAAGAAAACGTCATGATCATGTGTAATAAATCATAAATCATGATGATGTACCCATCTTAGTTAATGTCTTAATTAATGTATAGTTCATCCATGAATGAAAGACTCTGAACTCATGTTAGTTCCTGATAACTCATGAGATATTAATGCATGAAGTAAGGCATAATTCATGCATTAATTTATGCATGAATTCATAGTAATTCATGAACTCTTACCGCAAAGTGTTACCTAACTTTATAATAATTTGTATCATCTCATAAAATTTATAAGAACGGTAAAAAAAATGTTTACTTATTTGTGGTTATAGCTTTTAAAAGTATGATTATTTATAACACAAAGTGAACACGATTCATATCCTCTTAAGTTACAATCAATTATATTCCTCAGTTATTGTAACGCTCAGACACTGACACAGCAGGAAGGAATGAATCAAAACACGGGTTTATTATAACACAAGAGGTAACTCAGATCAGAACACAGGTGAGAGCAAAACTTCAACTTAAGGATATCATCAGAGTCTCTATCTCAGTCTTTGGCGATCCGGAGATGGTTTCAAATAATCCAGCCTGGGTAAACACAAGTAGGTATAAGAGGACAGCTCTTTACAGGGGAGATGATCATCAGATCATCGGTGCTCGGGGCAGGTAAGTGAGAGGTAAGAGGAGTAATACTCAATCAGTTTTGGAAGATCAGATTCACCAATCCTTCCGGGGGCACTGGCTACTGAAGAACAGAGGCACGGAGACAGCGTTTGTTAACTTGAGCTCAGCCGCTGAGGAACTGGGGAGAGCGTCTTTTGAGCTGATCACAGGTGTGCGTGGTTAGTAATCAGGAGACTGTGAACGGGTGAAAGTGGCTGATCCTGGGACTGTGGCAGGTGACTGTGAGTGAGCGGTAGGGACTGATTTGGGTACAGAGGTGAGTGTCTGAGGACAGATGACTGTGATAGCGTGACAGTTATAATGCATTATAAGTCTCATATCTTGCCATTTAACTTCTGTTACTTTACCTAAAGCGGACAAATACCACTTAAAAGTAATAATAACAGCAATACTATTTTTTTTTTTCTCAAACAGCCATAAAGTCATATATCAGATCAGAAGAATGTGTAATATTACACATCTGGGTTACACTTTATTTTGATAATCCATTTAGACATTCTACTAACTATAGGTAACTAATATGTCAACTAATTCTCATTAATTCACAACTACATGTCTACTAACTCTCAGACTGTTGGGTAGGTTTAGTGTTAGTAGAGTAAGTTGATAGTTTCTAATAGTCAGTATGTAGTATATTGTGGACCCATCAAAATAAAGTGTTAGTAGATATTAGTCAGACAGTCCACTAATACTCTAATGACTGCTAGTTGACATGCAGTTGCAAAGTTAATTATAATAATAATATATTATTAATAATAATAATTATATTAATTATTAAATAATATCAGTTTGATTATTATGATGGTACCCTTTATAAAACTGATGATAAGTAACTCTGCAGCTACATGTCAACTAGCTCATTAACGTATTAATAGTGTGTCTGCTAAATATGCTAACACTTTATTTTGATGGTTTCTCAACAGACATACTGAGTATAGGATACTATGCAAGTATGTGAATATTCTACCTACCCTAATTAACTCTACTAATACTGGTTTATATAATAAACATTGCATTTTTTTCTTTTTTTCAGCTAGTTAATAGTGAGAATTGGGCCCTATACTAAAGCGTTACCGAATTTTACATTTTAGGTGAACTGTCCCTTTAAGGAATGCCAAAGCTACAGACCTGACTTAAAAAGAAGATGCTAATCAGTCCCACAGAGAGAAAGAGAGAGGGACAGGAAAAGAGAGAGGATATGGAGTGCTAAAACGAGATCGGATAAAGCCATACAAACCCGCAGAGCGGTCGAGGTTAAAAGAGTTAGAAAAACACTGCGCTGACTCTAGGTGAGTGTCTTTATTAAAGGCTGCTGAGCGTCTACAGAAAGAACCTGGCAGCCGTCCATCACGACAACACGTATTCATGATGGTCACTGAAAAAAGGCATGAGTGGGAATGCAATTACAGCAGGAATTTTTCAATCTTTCACTGTCTGGGATTCAGGATTCTGCTGTGGAGCATTTTATTAAAAATAGTGCTTGTTTGTGAGCTTAGCACTGCTTAACAACTTAGAATAGATGACAATGAGGTTTATAACACCAGAGAAATCTAGTGGTTAGGATATCTATTTATCTCAGTTAGGGATGCAACAACTAAGTCATTAAATCAATTATAATCAATAGAGAAAATAATTTACAGTGAATTTTATTTGGAAAATCTCCACCAGAAACACTTTACAGTAGTGAATAACGTATTTCTATGGACAAAACAAATCTGAAATATAGCAGATGATAGACTGAGCTGCAGTGCATGCTGTGAAAGTGCATGACCCACTTCGTCTTAAACATGAAAAATGTTTTATATTAAGCACTTCAAACAAAAGCGTGTCATTTACGATGGCTGCTATGTGCTTTAATAGATGCGTGTGCTGATTAATTAATTTGAGATGATTGTTTTCCTCAGTGCATAACATTTAACATTATATCCTGATATGTAAATATTTGAAAGTAATGTGAATAGTTCAAATGGTGTAATAGACTGGGAGTGCAAAAAGACTGCTGTTAAATATGAATGACGGCACCTATTCACTGCAGAGGATCTATTGGTGAGCAAATGATGGAATACATAAAATCTGTTTTGATGAATAAACACGAATCTACATCTTGATGGCCTAAAGGTGACAACATTTTCAGCAACTGCAAATTTTTGGATAAACTAAAGATGCAGTAAGTGATTTTTCTTTTTTTTTATTGAATAGCAATTAAAATGTTGCTACTATTTATCATACATTACTGACATAATTAGTCACTCTTTTCCATGTAACAAAATTAGGTTATAAAAACAAATTTGTGATTATACTGTAACGTTCTTTAAACACTACCAAAAAATGTCTTACACAATTCTACTAACTTTATTTCCACCCAAATGTAACGTTGTTTAACTGTTTATTTTTAATATTCTAAGAATATTTTCGTCTTGTGATTAGAATGATATTTAAAGGTTACAAAAACATTTTTTTGAATGCTAAAGCACAAATCATGATGACGTTCTGAGAATGTTCTCTCAATGTTACAACTATTGTATCAAGCATTTAAATAGCTGTTTCCTCTGTAACGCTGTACACAAATCAGCACTGCAGTCACAAACACTGCTTTATCAGGCATTACAGGCATAATGAGATGAAATCGACTATCTATCATCTATTTAGCTTTTTTCCTCAACCTTTTGAGGGATGCAAGTGGGACACTCCAGCGGGGCGGAAGATAGCTGACCGTTCAGTGCTCTGGCTGAACCTCACATGGTGTTTTGGTTACAGCAAACGTGCCTGCCCCATGGAAACTCTCAGATGAGGAGCCACTCGGCCCGGCTCCAATCATGCCTGAACCACTGCTCCCACTTTTCACAGCAAATGAGGAGAAAACCATGCGTGCAGCTGTTCCCCGGGAACGGACAGAGGGAAATGGAGGGAGACAGTACTTGTCTTGCTGTAATATAGGGCAGATAAAGCCCTTCTCCAAAGTCCGACGGTTTTCCGCTCCCCTCACTCCAGCACACCTCTAAAAGTTTCCGAAAGTGCCTACCCTCGCCGCTGTAAAGAAGTCATGTTATTTATCCGCAGGTGAGGTGATGCCAAGGATAAAGCCCTGCGGCACATGGAACACGAGGAATCAGAACAAGTTTCCATTTCTTGACTTGATCTTCACCCTAACTGCTGCACATGTCTTGAGGGAACTCATAAGTAAGCGCTGGCACAGATTCCACTCCGCTGTGTATATTTGGGCACTCATCAGAAAATATACATGGCGGCGATGCTTGGCATGTCATTTCTGACCACATATTGACATATTATGACATGACTGAGGTCAGCGCCTAATCAGATGCGAAGAGGAAGGTTTCTGATTACACCTGATAGTCTTTTCCTCCGAACGAAGGACTAATTAGCGAGCGTGTGGCTTTATCGTTCCTAACACTGGCTGTGTTTATTTCTCTGCACGGAGGCGTGACTTTGTTTCGGTTTTCAGTCTCGTTTAGGAATCGGATGAAAGCGGGGCGTTTCATTTCATCGCGCTCCAAGTCAGACTAATGCAAATAAACGGACGGCTCGTGCTTGTATAAACTGCAGCAGTAGGGATCTGGGTAGGGTTGCACCACCATTTGTTGACAATTTTGACAGTCCAAACAGCTGATAAAAACATCACAATAATACACACCACTCCAGATAATCAGTGAAGCCAAAAGCTGCATGTTTGTCCACAATAACGAATCTTCCAGTAAAAAACTCAGTAATATTTTATTTTACGGTTACATCTATTAGTTGTTTGTTAGCATGCATATTACTAGAATTATTATTTGTGCAAATTAGTGTCCATAATAACCTTCTTCCAGTAAAAAAGAGTGTGGAATATTTTATTTTATGATTACATCTATTAGTTACTTATTAGCATGTATATTACTAGAATATTAGCCATTTATTAGTGTTAATTGTTAGTTTTATTATTAGTATTTATTAGTAGTAGTAGTATTTATTACTATTATTAGTTTATTATTAAGCATCCATAATAAAGATTATTCCAGTAAAAACTCAGTAATGTTTTATTTTACGGTTACATCTATTTGTTGTTTATTAGCATGCATATTACTAGAATTATTATTTGTGCAAATAAGCATCCATAATAACCTTCTTCCAGTAAAAAAAGTGTGTAATATTTTATTTTACAGTTACATCTATTAGTTACTTATTATCAGGCATATTACCAGAATATTAGCCAAGAAAAGTCATAGTTAATATTTAACAAGCGTTATCTATTGCCAAAGTTACCAAAAAGTCCATCTCCTGTTGTCTTTCACATCAAAATCCTCCCACATATTTGCTTAAAGCTGTTTTGATCTGTGCAGATTTCGTGCCTGATTCAGACCACACCACTTTTTCATCATAATTATGGATAATTATGGATATTCTTACAAACACATAGCTATTCAGCTCACGTGATGTTAACTGATGGACTGGAGTGATTACTTGTGGATTATTGTGATGTTTTTATCAGCTGCTTGGATTCTGACGGCACCCATTCACTGCAGAGCATCCATTGGCGAGCAAGTGATGCAATGCCGTAACTGCTCCATTCTGGAGGCAGAAAGTTTAACAGCGAGTCCAGCGTCTAACATTGCAATCAACAGGAATGCATTCAGGATTCAAGCACATACCTGAAACCCTCTCAATCCAGAGTCGGTACAATTTGTGCCGCTCTAACCGCAGGAAGTCATAGAAATTCCTTGGCCAACACCGAGGCCAGAGTCACCTAAGCCACCTCACCCATAATAATCATGAAAACACTCCCATTAAGCAGTACCAGACCACATTCAATCCTCCTTCTCTTACACAGACTAGACAGAGCAGTGTAATATCAGAAAGGCAGATAGGATCTCTGGATCTTTGCTGTGTTTTGACTCCACTCTAAACACTGGCTCAGGTTTGCATGCTTCTCACTGGACTTCCACGCCGTGTTTGTTTGGTCAGCGTAGCACCCTACGTACCCGCTGCAAAACACACAGGCTCACACGCCATCTTTAAGATGCTTATCGAGTTTGTGGAAGTTCAGGATGGGAGCAAAACATGAGTACTTATATGAAAAAGGAGAGCTGGGAGACTTTTCACGAATTTATGAGATAAATGTCTGTATGTACGTGTCAGGAAGGCTCTATACCTTATTTCCCCCTAAAGGTGCATTTAAGTACCTTGAAGGTATGCATTAGATCCGAAATGTATATTTAAGGACCTAAATTCGTACTTTTTTGTAAATATTCGTAAATATTGAAAAGGTACTGCCCAAGTGATAGCTTTTTTTGTTTGTTTGTTTTTGTTTGTTTCTGTTTTTGTTTTTTGAGAGTGCAAGACATCAATTACACTGAAAAAACTGGTGAAGGATGTACTTTGAAACTATTTTCACCCAGAAATGGCAAGTAAATTTCACAAATGGTTAGAGAGAAATGTCTGGAAACCCTTTTCCAGCATGGAATAAAAAAGCTGATTGTGACTTGTTACCTCAGTTTTGTTTTTATTTTTATTTATTTTTTTATTATTATTATTATTATTATTATTATTATTAAATTACATTAATTATTATTTTATTACATCAATTCTGAGTTTTCTGTTTCACAATTCTGACTTTATAGAATTGTGACAGATTATATGTTGCAATTAATATTTTTAGTATATATCCCACAATTCTTTATTAATTTTATTAATATTTTTTTATTTATTTTATATATTTTTTTATTACAATAATAATAATAACTCACTTTTTTATAATAAGAGTCTTGCATTTTTTAATCTTACAACTTTTTATGTGTTTCGTATCTTATATATTTTATTTGAATTTATATCTCTCAATTCTAAGAAAACAAAGTCGAAATTGTGATTTATAAACTCAGTATTATAATTAAATATTGTGAAATATAAACTCAGAATTATGAAAAATCAGCTTTTTTTCTAGGCAGGATTCATAAAAATGGCAAATAACACATTGAATTAAACATAAATATTAGAAGCAGAAAGACAGAAATAGTATTTTCTTGTAAAACATATCAATAATCTTAGTTTTAGTCATTTGCACTGAAAATCAATGAAAAAGTAAAAGCAATTTACATTGAAAGAGTCAGGAAATCAGAGCCAAACGTAAAAATACACATTATTTACATTCACAATTGGGATATAGCAGAGAGACGTTAAAATTATATCAACATAAAGAGATGAAAAAAACTAGACAGAATTATTTACTAACTATTTGTGTTTAAAGATACATTTATATTTTAATTTCCTCATCATGAAAGTCGCTAATCTTGAATTGTGCCAAGATGG
>JAUCMR010000066.1:1224122-1248898 GCA_032357425.1 Enteromius argenteus
TATGGGAGGTGTAGCCGTGACCAATTGGCCCGTGGTGAGTTGCTCCAAGTGGAGTTGATGTGGTGCCAGGGCGACGCTGATTGTGCCTCTGGATTCCCGCCACAATATAAATAAATATATATATATATATATATATATATATAAAGAAAGCTGAGACAAATAAACTAGGACTAGTTAAATAATTATAGTAAATACAATAATTATGTAATAATAACAATAAAATCCATAATTCCAGTAACTGAATGTTTTTCATCATTTACATTTTTTTTTTTTTTGAGTATACACAACTTTTCTAGTGTGTCATTATAGGGCTTATTCTTTTAATTATTAGTAAATATTTATATATTCTTATTTTATTTTATTTTACTTGCTTGAAAAAAATGTTAATGCAACCCTATGAATAACTTTTCCAGGTTTATAAACGTCATTTTTTTATACTTTCAGATCTTGGACTGAGAGTTATGCTTTAAGAGTCATAATAAAGTGGTGGTTGGCCTCTGGTTCAGTTCACCGAGCACTGATCTCAGTCCTGTGTGTCTCTGTATCTTGATATCATTCTCTGTCAATGATCCTCCTCTGCTGAGCTCACCAGTACCCACAATGCCTTGTGTACCTGTAACACCCCAGAACCCATCTGTTGATATATCGACGAAGCTCACAGAAGCGGTCCGAAGCCATCGACGAAGTGTCACGGACCCCTGGTGCTAATGCCGCGCTAAGCAGAAACATTAGCGTGAGTCTGAGGACGGCCGGACCCAAACACTCGTTCTACTGGGAAATTAAACAAAGCCAGAGAAACAGTGTAGCGAGGAAATTCTGGGATAAATTAACAACGCAATTACATTACACGACAGGCTGCAAGATGGATGAGGAAACCTTGGCTGGTATTATGTTCTGTTTTCCAAATTGCAATTTATTTGAGGGCTTTAATGGATGCCGTATTAAAACATCCCGGGCTGTGGTCAGGTTTCATTGTGTGTCACGCGCCGGTGATTGATGAGCCTCTCCGCTCCGCTTCCGTCCTCCCCCCGCGCGCTATTCTCAGCAGATTTGCAGGGGATTTTAAGCATTAGCTACATTTATACGAGAGCTGGAGTAAGCCATTGATTTTCTGATCAATTCATTTCCTTACTTGCTGCAGTATGCTGATAAATTTCACAGCAATTAATGTGAAGGTCTCTCCCTCTGCTATTAGACCCAATCTATCCTAGCAGGACCAGTGCTGGTTTGCCATCACATCTGTGTGTGTGTCTGTGAGTACTGTATGTTTGTGTGTGTGTGTGTGAATGTTTGAATGTGTGTCTTTGTCCTGCTCTGTTGTTTAGTCATTAACTCATATGCCATTTTTCTTTTTGCTTCTCTTTAATGAAAACATAATCATGCATTACTTCAGGGAAATAATGCAGCTCCAGTAGAATGCCATCACTGTGCTGCTCATACTGGGACCATCTGACTTTCCTTGAATATTTCATTAAAGATACTATATATATAATCATTCTTGTAAGGTGACAGTTACATTGTTACAGTGTAATTACACATACACACTGAGTAATATTAATAGTTACACTTTATTGTAGAGTCCTTGTTACAGTGTAAATATGCATTTAAGTACTGAGTAACATTAATTAACTGCATGTACTTACTATAGGTTTTGGGTTGAAGATTTGGTTAAGGATTGTAGCATTCAATTATGCACAATTTTTTGTTATTACTATACTATTACTATGTCATTCCATGTCATTACATGTAATGTGTAACAAATAAAATGTTACCATGTTAAGTAAATACATGCACTTCCTATAGTGTAATTATTCATAATTTATTACTATAATTACAGTAAGTACACGTAACTGTGCCATCTAAAAATAAATTGTTATCTAAGTTTGTCTTAACCCTTTAATTCTTTTGATTAAAGATTTTAACATTTCATAAATGAACCTTTGAAGTTTCTGTTATCGCTAACCTGATTTTGCCAAGTGCAACATGTCCCTGGGTCAACATCTTTGTTGACCCTGGGACAACATTGTGATTAACCAATCAGATTTGAAGAAACAGTTTACAGTCATTATATCATTAATCATATCATAATCATATCATACTATATCATCTATCATTTCCTCTGATTTTAGGCATTACTCATGGGTAAGGGTAGGTTTAGGTGTAGAGATATGCTCAAGAGTATATTTTTGCATTAAAATGTTGCCACAATTGTATTGAATAGGTTATTTTATAGAATATACTTTATTGAAAAGATTCAGGACACAACCACAGAATTACATTTAATTACTGCTGATCCATTAACCACAGAAATGTGTATACACAACAAAACATGTGTAAATCACACTGCACATACTGTACGAGTCCTGCAGTATCTACTACAGTAAGTGTACGGTACATGGGTTTACTGCACGCACACAAAGCCCAGATCACCTGGCACAGTACATTTGACAAAATGAGCAGAATACTCGATCCCACAATAGAAGGATGGTCTGTAACACCTCTAGTCTCTTAGCATTCCCATTTATCTCAGTAGAAGCTGTGTGTGCAGGAGTTATTTGCTTTTGTGTTTCATGCATCTGAGTCTCAGTGTTTGTGGGTAAATAATGCATGAGGTCTCAGTGAAAAGACACATTTGATTAACTGGCTGTGCGTTAACATAGTCATGCTGGACTGTGCTGTAAATAAAGAGTGTGGCGCATGTGAAGCGGATTGTCTTTACTGTGTCTGACCTACTTTAGGACTGATATCACACTGGTTCTGCTGCGTGAGGAACAGTTTGTTTATACGTCGTGAACCACAAAAAATGCAGCAGTGCCTCATGAGCATGCATTTCATGCTTTAGAAACTGGCATATACAAACATTGAGATTTAATTCAATGTGATTTAATTGCGTTTATTACGAAGCGAGAGGGTTCTCATGGGTAATCCGGGGACGTTTCCCAGGTCTGGAGCACTGAGCATGAATGAGAACGAGAAGTTGCTTTTGGCACGCGGGCAGATTTTGGAGTATTTGTCCAAACAGAGTTTGTGCTTTGTAAATAGCAGAGGTTATCTGAGCATCACAGCGTCCAGATGCGTGAGACAGACCACCTGTTATAGGAACGCATTCGCTCAGAGATTCATACTGCAGTCTGCACTGACCATCACGTACAGGAAGCATTGCACACTTCATACAAGCAACACACACACACACACACACACGTCTGGCCTTTAGACGAGGCAGCAGAAAACTGGCATTGCTGTTTAGCTTGAGCAGGAAAACGGAAAGAAAAAAGAATGCAAGAAAACAAGGTCAAAGATTTGAGGGTGTTCAAGCAAAAAATAAAGCAACTACAAAAAAAAAGTGTGTATTAATATACTGTCTGCCCGCGGCTGGACTGGAGGAAACCTGAAAAACTGCTTACAACACAAAGGCCTTTACAACAGGCAGACGAGGAAACACAAGCTGCTGTTCACGGACGGCTTCCTCCAAAAGCTCGATTAGACGCTAAAAATGAACTCGTCTGTGAACTTAGATTAGTTGACATGAGTTGATTGATTTAACTCTGTCTAGTAATACAGAATGAAACCTACACATCCCTATTAAATCAAGTCAAATAGATTCTGTAGTGTTTTTACAACACACATGTGTTATATTTGCATTTTATATCAGCTTAGAGATGGATTATAATTGCATTTTTTTGACAATATTAACAATCAAGCAGTTGAGATATGCGTGTGCCTTATGTAAGTGCACTGTATGCATGCAGGTGGACTATAGCTTCTAATATATTGCTAAATTATACTTTTCCACACAACAGTGTTGATCTTTTGAATATGCATATGCAAACATAATGAAACCTGCTTAAGACAGAGAGAATCATACTTCAGTCTTAATCATAAGGTCACAAACAGAAAGATCAAGCCATTATTTAAAAAAATGTAATTGTGTTACAATAACAGGGTTGTTACATGAGCTATATACTGTACACTGAAATGATCAGACTGAGATAATCACCTTCATCTTCAAATATATATATATATGAATGAACGAATGAATAAAAAAACAAACAAACATTCGCTTAATTGTTTTTTTTTGTGTGTGTGTGTGTGTCTGTGTTTGTTTGTCTGCAGTGTCTGTACAACCCTGTTTCTGTGGCATTTACGCCTTTAAATATAATGGCTTGAACTTTCTGTTTGTGACTGCCTAGTTTAGACTGAAGTACAATTCCCTTCATCGTTATTAGTATTTTGACTTCAGACTCAATATTTCAACTCTGTTATGGGAAAAAATTGCATTACATGCTGTCTTATAGCCAAATATTTACTGTATGAAGTGCTGTGGTGTTATCTGGAATTGCTGAGGACATTTCATTATGTGAGTCTCAATAGATCAACCCTGTTATGGAAAAGAGCTCACATCACTGTAGGAATGCATTGCACACTGGTGTAATGATATTACCTAAATAAGGACATGAAAATAAGCTAAAATTGAGGAAAGTGAAATGTGATGCTGAACCTTGGTTGAGCGTGTTCAATTATCAGTTCAGACTCGCTGTGACGGGGTTGAAATACTGTAGGGCTGTGAGGTTATGATGGCACGAGAGTAACCAAATAAAACACAAATGACTGGTGAACGTGTGACATGAGAGTGATCTTCCAGACGGGACACTGATCCGTCCGCTGCTGGGATGTTTTGACACCACGCTTTGATCAATAGAGTTAGTGTTTTGTGGTGGGACTGACACCCGTTTAAGAGGTCAGGAGAACACTCTCAGTGAATCAAAGCGGCCGACCGCTTCCCTGCTCATGACGCCTGACACATGTTGGACAACACTGACCACAACAATGCCTCTGCCTTTGATGAGTGTGTTTACATGCACTGATGACATCACAGTAACACTAAACACTAAACTCACATCCAAGGCGTTGCTTTGTTTACATCCACTCTTTGTGTTACTGAAACAAATATTTACTGATTTGCTCGTTCATTTATACTTTTTTTAAGCAAAGATGCATAGTGTCAACATTCATAATGTTCAAGTAGATTTCTATTTCAAATAAATGCTGCTCTGTTCATCTGTGAATCCTGAAAAAATAAAATGTGTCACATTTCCACAAAAAAAAAAAATAATTACATTATTATAAAATCAATAAATATAATAATAAAATAATAAAATCAACATTGATAATAATCAGAAATGTTTCTTGATAAGCAAATCAGTATATTGGAATGATTTCTGAAAGATCGTGTGACACTGAAGACTAGAGTAATGATGCTGAAAATACAGCTGAACATCACAGAAATAAATTACACTTTAACACATATTCACACAGAAAACAGCTGGTTTTAAACTGTAATAATATTTCACTATTTTTACTGAATTTATGATTGAATGAATTTATATTGATGAGCAGAAGATATGTCTTTTAAAAAACAACAACCCTGAACGACCCCAAAGTTTTGTGCTCTGGTGTATGAACAGAATATATATATATTTCAATATAATTCAATTGAAGGAGTGGAATTATGGAACAAGCTGGAATGAGAATTAAAATTAGAATCAGTTAATCTAAGAAAAGAATTTCAAAACATTGTTATTAAATGGAAATAATTCTGTCTTGTTGTGCATGTTGAAATATATTATATTTGTTTAGGAATTTTTGATAAAAGGTTTCTGATAAAATAAAGCCTTTTTGACACACAATTTCTCAAAGGACAGGATTAAAACAATGTGTTTGGAAGCAGAATTTGTGTGATGGCACTGGTTGGAAATGAAAAAAACAAATAAAATAATTATAATAATGATAATATAACAGAAGAGTCTGAACAACAAAAAGAGGCTGTGGAAGTGTGTGTGTAGGACTGAAGGGTGCGTGTGAGTCCCGAGCTCAGCCTGAAAACAGCATGTCCCGCAGCCTTAATTAAACCTGAGTGCTTACAAAAGGTAGAAGCAAATAACAAGACCACATATTACCTTTAAGTCGCCTGCTCTCCTAACACACGCTTAATAATTCATGCTATCAGAGCACCACAGAACGGATCGTCTGTCGCCCGTTCAGCTGCAGCGAGGAAGTGCATCTCCAGCCCGTCTTACAAATGAGTATGATTATTTTTAATGGGTTTAAGGTTACTCGTAGCCTTATTCCCCGGCCGCCATCTTCTGTAACCATCAGGACATGCAGGAGTAAAGCAGCACCTCCTGTTTCAGAGCGTGTAATGGTTAGATGATTCTCCTGTGAGAGCTCGTCGTCTTCACCTTTCGCCTGCACATTTGTCACAATGAAACATTATAAATATACTGTATATGCATGTGCTGTCTATATTTCCTCCTCACAGATCTGGAGTGTTTTAGTGTCATCACACTGCTGCCAAACGCTTTCTTTTAATCCTTTCCTCCAGAAACTGTGTGTTCAGACTACATCCATTTAAATTCAGTCATCAAATACTGCTCTAATTATTCCTAATTCATGAGCATAGCTGCTGGGAATATAGCCATTCTGTTTCAATCGGTCTAATTTTAATCTTAGTTTGGTTGTGTGTTTTGTCTTTTTTATTAGCTTTTTTGTTTTTGATTTTATTTCAGTTGTACAGTTTTAATCATTTTAGCACATTAAGATGAGAAATGTTGCTTTGTCAACTAAGTGAAATAACTTTTTACATATATTTTTATTTCAGTTTACATTTATGTCATATCAAGCAATGAACGTTTTTTTTTAATAGATTTAGTTTTGGTTTTAGTTACAATTCAACAAATATGAGGTTCAAAGGGGGGGGGGTACAGGAAGGCGCTTAAATACACAGAAATAAGTGGAAACAAAATGATGTCAAAGATATGTCTGATACATAAAATATTAGGCGGTTTGTCAAGTCGAAAGATCATAGAGGTTACACCACACAGACAAAGAAAAATATATATCAAATATCAAATAGATAAAATAATACAATGATAAACAATAAAAAATAATAAATTAAATATTAGAATATTTATATAAAAGCCAAGCACTTCAGTATTTTGTTTATGTAGCAAAAGGTTTCATATGTGTTCACGTGATAATTATTATTATTATAAAGAGATCCCATCAGGTGCATTTCAAATGCTGAGGTTCATTGTGCAAAGTGTGTGTGAGATAGCATGCATCTGTGTGCAGAGCAGAAGCTGTGTGTTTGTGTGTGTGTGTGTGTCGACCCCACCCTGAGTCTCAGAGTCTGGATCGTATGCCGACATCTCCCCCTCTAGGATGAGCTGTGTATGGCTCCGAGTCTCAAACCTCCTGAGTGTGTCAGTGTGTGTAAACATATGTGTGTGTGTTATGTGTGTGTGTGCATGTGAGTGTGTGTGCGTGCGTGTTTGTGTGTGTGCCTGTGTGTGTGTGTGTGTGTGTGTGTGTGTGTGAGGGATCAGGCTCTCTCTCCACCCAGGGCTAGAGCGGTGTATGGCGGGTGATGGATGATCTCTCTCCATCAGTCTGTCAGGGCAGGGCGCTGGGCCATATGGAACTGGCATATGGACTTCATGTATAAGATGAGGGGAATGCAGGAGAGTGACTAAAATATACATTAAAGACATTCTCTCTTCTTAAAAATGCAGGGTTCATCAGTTTGGCGAGGAATATCACACAGCGGCTCCTTCACGCCAGACTCCAGCAGATGAATAAACGCCGATCAGACGTGAGTCCTGTTTCCATCCCAGTTCAGTCCGAAAGAGCTCCGAAGGCAAAACTACTTATTATTATTTTTATTATAATTATTTCTGATGCTACTCTAAACACAAAGCTATTTTGCAGCTAATTAGCTGCTGCTTTCTGAGATCAGGCCTGAAGCTCTTACAAAATAGACTTTATATTTCTGCTAAAAATAATAATAATGCTCTGTGAGAAGAACCTGCACACTGTAAACCAAAATACCTTTTTTTTTTTCTTTGTTATATCAGGTTTGCTATCCTCAGAATTTTGCACTTGAAGTAAATGAGTGATTTGTGTGATTTTACAATTTTCATGCTCTAAACATTAAATCTAACAATGAAGCAATTAAAAAAAAATAATTCTACATAAATGCAATTTACAATACAAAAACAAAACAAAACAAAACAAAAAGTTAGTTTGGGGTGCAAATGTTATCTTATATTTACCAATAACGCTTTTATCATTTAAAACAGTGCTGAATAATTGAGCTTAATGCAGTCAACACTAAATCTGCAAAAAAATATTGAGAAATTAAAATGATTATTTATTCTTTTTTTTCATGTAGCAGGCTGAGAAAGCAAAAAGAGACGTTAATTAAATATTTCAAATATTTAAAACGTGAAAACAACCTGATAATGATTCATTTGTGTAGCGCTCTTCAACATTGCTTTAGACCGAAAGCACAATTATTTGGCAACAACCACTTCAAAATAAAATACGGAAACGGAGCGAAGGACAGTAAGCTGCGCGTTAGAAATGTTTGCATTGGAAATAAAAGCACGGCGATCTCAAGCATCGGAGAGTCCCGTCGGCGTCTCGTGTAAATAGACACTGATAGAGCCGGTAAGAATTAAGATGATCTATCTGGAAGTGGAATTCCTAATCACACAGTTTTCCTGCAGCTCGGGGCCTGCGGGCTGTCGGATCGGCCCAGGGGGTTTAATTCGATTGTTTAAAGGCCCATTTTAATTGGTGCTTTGTCTGCACAATCCTAAATGAGCAGGGACACCCACGGCGCAGTCCCGCCGAGAGTCAGGACGGCTTGACAGGCCCCATGGAGGTTCCTGTCCCAGAAAGCCTCAAATCGCCAGCCGTGTGACAGCGGCCCACGGTCTACCCATCTCCCCAATTAAAACTCAACTGTCAGAGAGGAATATGCCATCATGCGCTCGTCTGGGCTCCCGTGGGCGGTGCGGCCGGGGAATACGAATGCACACGGGTGTTTTTAGCGTGTGGAGCCATCGGACCCTGCTTCGGCGGGAATGCGGATAGGATAGTAATTCTGAGTAATCGCTTAGGACGAGACCTTACACCATTTTATCTGTTCATGACTGTGGGCCAAAGTCAATACTCATCTTATAGTAATGAGCTGAGCATAACCGAGCCTTTTTATGAAAGCTCAGAGGAGTCAACCTGATGCTGCTCGGCTTGCCTTTGAAAACACGGGGAAATGGCCGGCAGCGGCGCGCTCCAAACAAACACAGCCCAAGACAACCGGCCTCCTCATGTGTGTTCAGCGGGAAAACGAGCATGAAAAATTCAAGTGCTGCTGATTTCCTGATGCAGTTTTAACCCGGAATCAACCTGTAGGCAAATGGATTAGCGCCACGCTTCTTCTGCAAGATGTGTAAACACGGGCCTGCCAGAGCCCCATTATTTCGTCAATTCATCGTGCCAGAAACTCACAATCGCTGATATCTGATGCCTGGAGATGGGCGTGTTATTATTTGCTCTAATGTCACTCTAAAGTCTTCATTCATGCAGAGGAGATTAGACAAACGCCGCTCAGGTGTGTGCAGACCCGATCCGTCCTCTCACCGCTAATCTGTGCCGCGGGTGAACATGCTTATTGAGAATGTGTTCCAGCAGCTCACGCCTCTGGACGCTCTTAGCAGACGCAGTCATACGCCCTCAAACTCCTGTTGTTGTCATGTGTGTATTTATAGAACACATCCAATCATCAGAACAATGCTGCTGTTGTTCCCTAATGAACGAAAGAGCTTCCTCCTCTGAGTGCTAAACACCTAGGTTAAAGCTCACTCATTTTGTACTTAATATACTAAAATAATGATTTAGTTGCTTCTTCAAATAAACTGTGCTAAAATGTGCCTTCAACATATTATCTCTATATTTAAAAAAATTATTTAGTCACCACTTGTAGTACAGAGATAGCATGCTAAAAGGGCATTTTAGTTCATATTCACAGTGCCCCAAAAAACACAGTTGAGTACACTTTGTTGATATTAAGGAGTACTAAAGGTTCATTTTTAGTATATTAAGTACTTATTTAACCTGAATAGACAACTTGTCTACGATTTTAAGCAAATTCTATTATCCACCTAGCAACACCCCAGCAACCACTTAGAACACTCTGGCATCCACACAGCAACAATTTATAACACCCTAGCAACACCTTGTCAACCACTCATAATAGCCAAGCAATTACCTTTCAACTCCAAGGCAACCACTCAGAACACTCTAGCAACACCCTAGCAACTACTAAGAACACTGTAGTAACACCCTAGCAACCCCTCATAAACCCTAGCAACTGCTAGGCAACCACTCAGAACACTCTAACAACCATCTAGCAACCTCCTGGCAACCGTTCAGAACACAGCAAACCGCTAGCAACACCCTGTCAACAACACACAACACTTTAGCAACCACCTAACAAAATCTCTCTTGCAACCACATAGCAACACCCTGGTGATCATTCAAAACACCTTTTAAATGCCTAGCAACACCCTAGCAATCTCCCAAAACACCCCAGTAACACCCTGGCAACTACTCATAAAACTGGAGCAGCTGCCTATCAACCACTCAGAATCAACAATTCAGAAAACAATATCAGCTACTTAGCAACATCCTGGCAACCACTCAGAACAACCTAGCAACTGCCTAGCAACCACTCATAATACCCTAGCAAAACCCTGGCAACCACTCAGAACACCTTAGCAACCACCTAGCACCCTAACAACCACCTACTATACACTGTAGCACTGAGGCAGTGAGTTTGACTGTGTGTAGCATTTTAATGCATCTTAAATATTTGCTGTTTAACAGACTCTCTCAGAAACATCTTTGTTTCAGTTTGGCATGAAAGAGGAGGAATAATAGTGCCGAGCTCACACACCTCCAGCTGAAAAACACAAACACACACATATGCACACACATAGGTACTGTTTAATTAGCAACAAAATCACATGTCTAATGCTGCATTATTAGATGTCACTCTAATACTGTCCATTCATTGTCTAACACACACACACTCCGCCACCCTCCATCTGGAAGCCAGTCCATGAAAAGTGGCTTTTTCCTGATGGCTGGAAACATTTAGTCTGAGTGGAGTCTTCTTCTGCTCTCTGGCATATTACAGCTGTCTCACAGCGTTTAACACACGGCATATGGTACCTAAGTACTATTGTTTCACTAGTTAATACCCCTCTTTTTCATTATCAGAGAGCACTCGTTTAACGTCAATCCCACTGAAAAAAAGAGGAAAACACATTTTAAATTGAGGTCTAGAAGCCATAAAGAGACAAACGCAGGCTTCTTCTCTTCTGCTGGCAGCGATGACATTCACATTCACAGTCTGAGAGTTTGTGAAGCTGCACCATCTGTGTGTTTTCCACTAATTAGTGCAAATGGATATAAATATTAAGGAAAGTGTTTCACATGACAAGCTGTTTCACATGTCTGTGTCAAGACTGTTTTTCTCCCTCCAGCTCGACGTCTTTAGATGCTCAAAACAAAACAAGTGACTTTTTATGATAGACAACACTCTTACTGAACATGTACAATAATCATAAGACTTAATGAAATGATCAATTTAATATAGAAATCAAAATGGTGTTGTTTCTACTCCTTTTTCCATAGATGTATCTGTTTTTTGTATGTATATATTTCCAGTTCTGTGGGACCCTGACTACAGCTGAATGCAGTCTGAAGAGAAAAGCGAGTCACAGATGACTACAGACAATAGGCACACAGTAAAATCTGCTCTGAATTTCTCCTTTAATCCAGCAAATTAGACACAGAAAAGCGACAGCAGCATCAAAACAAGCCAAAAAAATGAGTGAATTCTGGCCAGAACGCAGTGGTCCAGTGAGGAGGTTAATGTTTCTGCTCATCTAGATTGCTGTCAGTCGAGAGGCAAATGCATGTCAAACGGCCAGCGCTGTAAATGAAAGCTGTCACGTCAGCTTGAGTTCAGAGAGAACGTCAGACAGAGAGATAGACAGACAGACAGAGAAACACAGCTGAGAGACAGACACCTCTGCTCATGTGCAGAACACTCAAATAAATACAAATAAAACAATCACATTAAAACAGAATGGACATATTATTACTCCAGTACAATCTTGATACACTTTATTTTAAGTACCTTATGTCTACGTACTTGGATTTATAATTATGTTGCACAAAGTGTTCCACACATATGTGCCAATCTTTTGGTTACATAAGTATCTGTGTAACAGACTCGGTCTGTAACAAATGTGTAACAGTAGCTGTCTGTTACATCTACATAATTACAAACTGTTCCATAACTTAGTTACATGATAAGTACATTTTGTTTTATGTAAGTACAACAGCTACTACTAAGTATACTTACTTATTATGGACACCTTTAAATAAAGTGTTACTGAGTATTTATCTGATTATAAAAAAATACAGTAAAACAGATTTAAAAATGTAATTTATCAAAGCTGAATCTGCAGCTTACTCCAGTCTTCAGTGTCACATGATCCTTCAGAAATCATTCTAATGATTTTCTAATGATGCCAAGAAACATTTCTGATTATTAACAATAACAAAAAAGTACCACTAAAAAGTTTTGGTTAAAAAAGCTATTAAATGAATCAATCAATCAATCAAATAAATAAATAAATAAGTTAGTGCTGGGCAATGATTAATAATAATTAATTGCATCCAAAATAAAAGTTTTTGTTCATATATGTGTTGTGTGTACAGTGTGTATTAATTATGTGTATAAAGACACACATGTACAGCATATATAATATATATATATATTGAAATATTGAAAATATTTATGTACAGTATTAACATGCATATAATAATACTCATCTAATTTATATTACATATAAATATATTTAATATATAAACAACATATTTTTCATACACAACATTATATATATATATATATATATATACGTATGTATGTATGTATGTGTGTACTTATATATACATAATAAATATACACATACACACACATACTGTAGGTATACTTTTGTACCCATTAGGTTCAAATATAACTGTGAAAAATGTAGCTTGTAAAAATCATCAGAAAGTCTGTGAAGGGTCCGTGGGCGAGAACTGGGTGAGAACTGGCTTGTGCAGATTCCTGGCAGAAACCCTGCTGAAAAAAACCCACCAAAAGGATATTTCACAGTCGATTAGCGAGCAATGTCCCTGAAGAAATGTTTTCTAGCATCAGCACCCACACATAGTGAGGTGTGTCTCTACATTCACACACAGCTGTGACCCCTGCACACTGAAGGTCCTTCTGCTCACCTGCTCTTTCAGTTTCCGTCAACATAATGATGTAATTGGCCCACTGACCCCAAAATTAACCTTTGACCCATGTTGCCTGACATGATGGAACCATCACCTGAAATCCCATGACCTTCTTCTTAGCCAGGAAGTGATGTTTCTATTTTAGGAGGCCAAATGAGGTCAAGATGTTTTCTTGATACTGATTTAGAAGTATTTTTTTTAAATCTGTTTACTGACTCTAATGTCGTTCCAAATCAGTACTGTGGAATACAAAAACAGTGATTTTGAAGACTCTTCATGCTGCTCTTTTCCCTGAAATGTACAATGCAAACTTTGAATGTGCATATATTACCTGACTATTTCAGAGGCACTGAGGAGAGGAACAGTTTTACAAAAAGAAAAACGCAGTTAATTTTCACTTAAATTTGTTCCTTACATAAGGCTATGGGCTTCAGAAGATTAAATAACGTTTGTTATGATTTTTCACATTCTCAAAGTGTTTGCATTGCCTAGTAGAAAGACTGAAATTGTATTTTCTTTATAAAAAATACCATTTTATTTTATTTATTTAGTGAAGTACAAATAGAGTACAAATAAAATTATATGTATTTTTAACAAAACTTAAACTGCAATAAATAGAAAGTGGTGTTTAAAAAATCTAAAAATCTAAATAAAAAGGTATAGACGAAATAACAAAACAAAAATGATTTTGACTAAGTACTGCAATTTATTATATATATATATATATATATATATATATGTTATTAGAAAGAAATGGAGCAAATAAATAAGCAGGATCTTATTTGGAACATCTCTGAATTGGATTCAATAACTGAATGAACTTTTTGATTCACTTGTGGACTTCTTATAAGCGACTTGTGGATCAAATGACAAAATGGAGCAAGAGGACAATCCGAACAATTTCAGGGTCTTGCTGATAATAATCCGAGCAGCGTCAGCTTTCCGGCATGAATTTCAGCAGAGCACGACAAACAAAGCTTTCTTTGAACAGAGTCTTTCTTTGAGTCTTCGTTTGTTTAATCAGAGCTTGCTCTCAGCTAGATTCAACTTTGAAAATGATTATTTGCGAGATCAAATAAATAAATGAATAAATAAATAAAAATAAATAATAATAATAATAATAATAGGAAATATATTAAATATGAAAAAGGTTTTTTTTGAGTTAAAGAAATAAAGATAAACTGTAAATTGTAAATAATAATAATGATAATTGGAAATATACAAAATATAAAACTATTAAAAAATTAAGTTAAAGAAAACATAAAAAAGAACAGAAAATAAATGTATTAAAATATAAAAAAAAAAAAAAAGTAATGTTTAAAAACAAATACAGTCATGATGATGATACTTCATTATCCGAGTAGTATCAGCTTTTTAGCTTAAATTTCAGCCTCCATTATTATATTCACGGCCTTTTAAATGAAAAGGACACAAATAAGCAGAGGTCAGGATCCCGAATGCTCATTGTTTGCTGTGTGTGTTTTTTTGTTTTGTTTTTTAACAGCAGTGGCCGTTGCATCGCTGTACACTGCCTCTCTCAGAAAAACACCTCCACGCAGGAGGGCGGAACGGATGGATTATGGGATTTATCCAGGAGTCATTTCTTACCGAGTAACAGGACTCCGTGGCAGGCGGACAGGCGAAATTGCAGAGAGGTAGACGCTAAACGCTGGAAAATTAGGGAGGGGTAACACTATCTACCCACTTACAAATGTCCGATAATCCAGTACATGTGCAGGCCACTGAGGAGATACTCTCCCTTTTAAGCCCTCTTGTCAGTCCCAGCAGATCTTACAGCATTTGGCATGGAGCACAAAGTCACATGCAATTAAATTCACTATCCTGACAAAGCCTCTCTGGGGACGAGGGAACCACAAAACTGGGAAACTCCTATTTGTTTGGTTAGAAGCGAGCAATGCAAGCCACGGTGATGCAGCAGAAGTGAGTATTAGCCATTTTAATCCAGGCTTTAAATGCTGGCCCTTCTTACATATGCAAGTGGAGGAAAAAATCACAGATAGCTGATGGCTGACTGCATCTCTTCATTAATCAAACGCCTCTGACGTCAATCGCATGCTGTAATACCATCCAACAAAGAGAAAGCATCAATCTGCAATCATTAAAAAGCTATGCTTATATAATGATTTACGATACTCGTCTGTAATAATGTATGATAACACTTCTGCTTGCTCTGTTACAGATTATTATGGTGTGGGATGAAACTAAATAGATGTTTGGCGTCCCGTGAGGCTTATTTTTATGCAAATGTTGGTCAAATAAGCCTTGCATGTTCACTGCGGTTACGGTTTGCTTTGAATATCGTGTGTTTTTTTGAGCATTTGTTTTCACAGGTATTTGTTTAGGTATATGTTTATGTAGACTCTGATAATTACAATATTAATAAATGCACCTTTTGTGCATGCACAGACACACAGACCGATTCATAATTTTAAAAAGTAAAGCATGCATGCCGTCTCGCTTAAAAAGGAAATTTGTGAATTCAGTTTGCATTAAACCAACATTTGTATTATAATTTGTTTTCATTTTAGAAGCTGTCAGGACATTATCTGTGCAAACACAGGAAAATATGCTAGCATTATACATTTATGATCATGCACATGCACTCGGCTAAGCACACAAGGCTTTGAAAATGGTTATTTAATTAATATATAAATAAATAAACAAACTAACAAAATTAACAAATTAATTTTTTTCTTTCATAAAAAACTAAATTAAAAAAATAATAATGTAAAAAAGTAAATAAATAAATGCTAAATAAATAAATACAATAAAACCATCACTTGTACTATATATTTTTTTTAATACTGTCAATATATTTTCTATGCAACCATATGAACCTAGTTAGTAACATTATTTATTAAATGAATAAAAAATAATTATGAAAAATAAAAAATAACAAAAACGAAAAAATTATTTAATAATTAAAAAGTGAAATATAAAAAAGGTAGATACATAAAGATGAAATGTAATATATATATATATATATATATATATATATATAAATGTATTTATTAAATAAATAAATGCTAAAAACTTAAATGCAATAAAAACTAGGAATTTGATCTATTCTATTTTGCCAAAATTATCACTTATACTATAATTTATTTTTGTTTTGAATACTTTTGAGTATATTGTCTATGTAACCGTATGAAAATATATGCTAGAGCCTAGTTAGTACAATAAAAAAAAAAGAAAGAAAGAAAAAGAAAAAAACGCAATTTCTTCGTCTTTATGCAGTTTCTTGCCCTTGCACTCACATACTGAAAACACAAGCACTAACACTAGTCTATATTTATACTGTCATCACTTTGTCATTGTACATGATCTTCACCAAAATACATCAAGTCCTGTCTGTTTTAGTTTTGCAGCATGATTTAATTCGTCTGCCACCTAAAAGTCAAAAATACAAGCACACTTATTAGTGAAGACGCCTCTGACGCCTCAGCGCTGGAATATTCCCGGGTGTCCTCCTCAAACTTTAAAGTGACTAAACAGTGAAAAACAACAGCTCCTGTCCGGCCCGAGGGGAAAGTCTGTCTCTGTTTTGTTTTCCGTGAGCCAGGTGAAGAAAGAGGGGTAAATGGGAGTCATAATTTCCCGCCGGCGACAACGGAGAAGTGTGTCACGAGTGATGACAGCGGCCACTACGTCCTCAAGAAAACCAAAAGAGCTGCTCAGACGTGTGATGAACGAGGAACAGAAGCGGATCTGGTCAGTGTACGTATGTCCAGCTCATTCATTACTGAGGGACATTTCCACACTAAACTACATGAGGACTGACTGGTCTGTTTATACCTTCATTCACACGCATAATTCACCCAAAAACAAATACTGCCTGTTAAATTACTCACCATAGGGCCATTTAAGATGACTTTTTACTGTCAATAGAACTGTAAAGATTGATTTATTTATTTGCTGAAGATCCTCTGTGACTCATGAAATACAAATCAGCTTATTAAAGCATATCAGAAAACACATTAATACACATGGCTCCTGTCGATATATATCGAGGTCTTATGAAGCGAAACGATCAGTCTGTGCAACAAACTGAAGATTATTATTGTCTGAAGATTAGTTGTCCGTATAGTTAATTCGTATTACTAATCAAGCAAAAATAAATTTTGATATATGTGCAGTTGGATATGTACTAAATATATTCCTGGAGCATGATCTTTACTTAATATCCTAATGATTTTGGCATAAAAGAAAAATGGATAATTTTAATTCGTATGTATTGTTGGTTATTGCTACAAATATATCTGTGCTATAATATAATGTGCTCCTGGGCCTCCTATACCATGAGAAACCATAAAAACGTGCATTTGACCCCTTCATTCAAGCTCTTAGTTCTCACACGCTCATTGTCAGCGGTTCATCAGTGTTCGGCCCGAGTCGAACTGTTTCTTCAGTTCAGTGACTGCTGAATCAGTTCGTTCATCAGAGGATCAGATACGTTGCTATATTGCTCATTTCGAGACTTGAGTGACTGTCAGGCATCGTTCGAAAGAGTTTTGACTGAGTCACTTGTAGATCTGTGCTGCTCGAGCCATGAACTTATTCAGCTGATTCAGTCCGAGTTGGTGAAATGATTCATCCAGTTCAAAAAAAAGAATCTGTTCAAAAGAATGATTTGCTCATGAACTGGATATAATTCACAACCATTTATTTGAAGCTCTAGATAACAGGTAATAATGTTGTAAATAATGTTTAGTTTCTCGCACAGACCGTCGTTTCATAAGACCTCAAAATTTGTATTATTTTTATTATTCTCAAAGTGACTGTCAGGCATCTGAAAGAGAGTTTTGATTGAGTCACTTCAGTTGATTCATCAGATGATTCATCCAGTTCAATACAAAGAATCTGTTTAAAAGAATGATTCGATTCTGGACCGTTTGCTTAATTCCAGCTAAAAATCTTCTCACCTGAATCTCGGATGGCCTGAGAGTGAGTAGATTAACAGCAAAGGTTCATTTTTGGGGTCCCTATATGGTTTAAATTGCCTGTGTGACATTAACTACAAGTCGTGAAGGCCTCAGAGCAAGTCCGGCTGTCTGGGTGTGGCGTGTGTGTGTGTGTGTGTGTGTGTGTGTATGTGACAACACTGCCGCCCATCATTTATAAATGACTGTCCCTTGAAACCACACCAAAGGCTGCGGGTCTGTGGAAGCATAAGAAGTGCACACAGCGCTCATAACATTTTCCAGCATGTGAACTTTTGTTTTGTTTGACACTGCTGTTGTAATATGTGTGCATGGTTTATTTTCATTTGGAAATTTCTCTGGCTTGTTGCTCGCATTGGGTTTTGGGATTTTTCCTCCGTTACCACAATGCTAACAGAATTCACAATAACTAAGGAATGTGGTAATTATAGCGATCGATATTATGAGTTCAGATTATGATTCAAGTGTGCAGCTGAAACCAAATCACTGAATACTTGTTAAGCAATTGATTTCCATCTTAAATGTGATGTGAGATGAGAAAAAGACTGCAGATGCCATTCAACTCTGTCCAACAAGAAGAAATGAACATGACACAAGTGTTTATTCTCAACTTGTTTTCACAAAAAAAATTTATTCTCAACATTTTATTTTCACTTTCTTTTTTCAAAAAGTGATGATTTTTTTATCATAATTTGAGTTAATCCTCAACATTTTTTCAATGTTTTTTTCTCAAAATGTATTGACTTTTTCCTCATTTGTTCTCAACATTTTGAATTGTTCCTCAAAATGTAACAAGTTTTTTTTTTTTTTCTCAAAACAGTGACTATTTTCAAAATTTAATTAGTTTAATATAAACATTTTATTTTGACATTTTTTCTTATTTAGTATGATCTTGCATTAGCATGACGTTAATATCAAGACTTTTTTTATTATTATTATTTTATTCAGTTTTATTTATTTGTCTTGTCCTATTTATCATATCCCTAATCGTAAAAATAAATATTTATAAAATAAATATTTAAATATTAATAAAAACTATAAACTATAACTATAAACATTTTTTTATCTTATTTATCTTAAAACTGTAAATTTAGATCTCTTAATATTTATAAGTCAACTTTATCTCACAATATTTGTTTCCAACACAGAATAAAACAAAAGTAATTCTTTATCTTACTTTTACTTTAGTTTATTTCCACAATTTCAAGTTAAAATATTATAATATAAAAGAATAAAACAAAATATAACTATGTAAATTGAGACTTTTTTCTCACAGTTATGACTTTTTTAGTAAACAAGATTCCATATAAAATAAGTAAAATTAACATGTAATAAATAAATAAATAAATAAAAACTGATTAATATATTTATAAAAAATGTAGCATCTAAAACAACACTGACTCAAACATCAACAATAACACGAGGACGTGAGAAACAGAATCTTTTCCAAAATAAATCACAAGGGGAAAAAAAGGGAGAGAAAAGGGATGAAATGGAGTGAAAAAAGAGGGATGAAGGTATCTGTCTGAAAAGAGAGGAAATGACAGCGAGGACGATGGGCTGGAGATCCTCGCAGCTGTTTCTGGGTAGAGAGAGGAGCGCTAGGTTAAGCTCGTTTCCCACAGGCAGTAATTGCTATAGCAAATGTCTCTTAATGCAATTGAAGTAATGCATGCTGGCCTCTGATGGACCAGTCTGGGACCCATTCACTGCTCATGAGGAGTGACAGACTTATATTCCATTACTGCTATTAACAGCCATTCTGCTTTTCAAATAACAGCAGAAACCGCTGTAAACACTGGGACTGATCAGTGTGTGTGTGTGTGTGTGTGTGTGTGTATTTGAGTGCAGATAATCACGTATTTTCCAAATGTTTGACATCACTCAGTAGACCCGGCCAGAATGAAGCTTAAAGGTATTTCATGGGAAAATTAATAAAAAATGGGGTACGACGCCTTCAACATCTCAATCCAGAGACAAGAGAGAGAAAGAGCAGCGTCGGGAATGATACTTAAAAAAAGAGAGGAGAGACGAGGAAAATTCACAATTTACCAGCAGTAGTGAGGTGGGACAAAACAAACTTAGATGAGCTCTGTGCGTCATTATTGACGCACACTCTATAGAATCATGGCCATGACATTTATTAATACATTTAATCATATTTATTAATTAAAATAAAAACAAAAAAACTAGAATAGATTTGACATCTGAATTTTACAAGATAATTTACTCAATACTTGAAAAATACAAGAAAGTATGTCATAAAAAAAATTAATTAAAGATTTGAATATATCAAAGCTGGATGTTATGTGTAAACGTAACAAATATTTTAGATAATTCACTCAGTACTTTAAATAAATACATAATATGAGGCATTTCTATTGAACAACATCTCTTTTGGTTTGAAAATGAAATAAAAATAATTTAAAACAAAATTGAAAAAAAAATATATTAACTTGAATATTATGTGTAAATTCAACAAATTGTCTCACATGATTCTCCAAGGCTTTCTATATTTACTTTACTTTAACTAAATTTATGTATATACATATATATGTGTGTGTGTGCTTAAAGTGTATTTATTCATAATATACATAATATCCAAGTTAATATTTTTAATTTTATAAAATAATAATAATAATAATAATAATAATAATAATAATGTATGTATGCATGCATTGAGATACTTCATTTAATGCTTAATAATAATAATAATAATAATAACACATGATTGTCCTGGAACCAAGGTTTCCAAATAAAAAATAAAAAATAAAAAAAATGATTAAATTGATGATTAAAGACCCGAAACACAACATCACTGATGATGTGTCCAAGTACCGAGAGGTGTATTTTAACATAGGGAACCAAATGATAAAATAAAATAGAAAATAAACTTAAAAAAAAAAAGTGATTTGGATATATATTTAAAAATTTAATTGAGATATTTCACTCAGTACTTGACAAAAATAAAAATAAAATCATGACTACTAAAAAAGCGAGAGAAAAGAAAGAAAGAGAAGCTACAGTAATTATCTTGTTTATGTAACATGTTACTTATAATGGATTACCCCCAGCTCTGAGAGAATCCATACGACAGACTCATGAAGGGACAGGCCTGTTTTGGACACGGACATGGACTGAGAATCAGGCAAATATGATCTGGGCTGCTAATTCCTATCATGTGAATGAAGAGATTAATTAGTGGGAACACTGGGTTCTGATACAATCGCTTCAACCCCAACCCCCCCAAAATCTTTTCTCTCGTCCTTCGCATCCTCATTTCCGTAATTAATTCAGCCGAGCACTAATTACAGAAGCCTTTTCCAAAACACCACGAGGGGGAAGGAAGACAATCGAGTCCCACTGCTGCACAAAAACACTAAAAGAAAAGAGAAAGAATGTCGTTTCGGAGGAAGAGAGGTGGAAAAATCTAATAAACAAATTTGTTTGGTTGATTTCAAACTTCAGCCTCTCCGTCCCGTTCCAGAGCACATTGATATTCCTGTCCACGGCTCCCGGCCCGATCCTTTCACTTCGCTCTCTTTGATGAAGTTTTGAGGGACAGCGGCCCGCTCTGACATCACGGAGGCACAATGCATCGTGGGAGGAGAGCATTAGTGAAGAGAGTCGCGGGGAGTCGGCCGTATGCAGATGAAGAGCGGAGCGCATCTCATTTACTGAGCTCACAGATCAATCCAGATTCTTGGGAAAACCACAGCTTGAGCTGTAAGGACAAACATAGAGTCTGCACTAAAATGTATCTCTAGTGAGGTTTGATTGCTTCATCTATACACTCTTAAAGAGAAAAAATAAATAAATAAATAAATAAATAAAAACTTCACTTAGTACTTTCCCCAACATGGAACAGTTCATAAATGCATGGTATTTTTGATATTATGTGCACCTTTAACGATCAACTGTACCAGTGAATTAAGTGTTTGTTCTGTACAAGCAACAAATTAAACAAATCTGAGATACTTTATTCAGTAATTGAAAAAGATTCTTCTGACATAGGGAATAAATGCTTTGTATTTTATTAGTTTTAAAACAAATAAAATAAATTCATTAAGTACAGTAACTTGAATATTTGAGATTAATCATTCAATACCTGAAAAGATCATTTGATTCTCTAAACATGCAGAATATTCTATTGTATTTGTCAGTGAATTAAATAATAATAATAATAATAATAATATATATTCAAATAACTAATTATAAAAAAAAAAATTAAAATTAAATAATGTTTATTCAGGATACTTGATACTTAATTATAATAATAATAATAATACATATATACATCATTATTAAAAATAATTTAAAACATAAAATAACAGTAACTTTGATTTGACATATTTACTTGATACTTAAATAATAATAATAATAATAGTAATAATTTGATTCTCTAAATGTGCGAAACCAAGATTTGAAAAAAATATATTATATTACATGTAAGTTACCATTGAAGTGTTTCTGTCATGTTTAATTTAGTGTGTTATGTGAAATTACTATCATCTGTTTCTATCAATTTCTGACTGAAAAATGTTTCTCCACAAATTTATTTCAGTCTACAGTAGGTCATCTTAAAATGGACTCGTCATCTTAAATGTAACAAATATTTGACATATTTTACTGAATACTGGAAAAAGACGCAACAGTAAATTGCATGCTTTCAGCTGCACAAGCTCACAGCGTTCCAGATCTGTATAACTTCAAGGCAGAATAAGATATTCTGAAGAATGTCCTGGTCTTTTGTTTATATTCTGTAAAAGTCAATGGGGTCCAATGTTCCCACTGATTCTTATTGCATGGACAAAATTATTCTTTAATTTTGTCTTTTGTGTTTCAAAGAAGAAATAAAGTCACAGAGGTTTGTAAATGATGACAGAATGATGATTTTTGGGCAGCGTTTCTTTTTAAGAGCCGCCTGTTGTCGTCTTTTTTCTCTGTCACAAACACACAAACATGACAGCCCGAAGCACTGTTGTTGTTCGGGGCAACGCAGCATCTCAGAAAGCGCGAGTGAAGGGGAGCCTGTGATGTCATTGTTCCGGGGGCCCGGCAAGGGGCCGTGTGTGTGTGTTTGTGCATGCGTGCAATCAGATCCTACTGGAATGATGTCAGCTTTTGTTGCCCGTCTCCATTCAGTGCAGCAGATCTGGCCTGAATTGAGTCCTGAGGAGAGAAGTGTGAGAAACTGCAGGCTAAGGCAGAAGACAAGCTAACAGCGCCGCTATAAAGATGTCATCAAACTCAGCTTAACCTCTGCCGGGCCTTTAAACCTCTCCTGCAAAATCCTGGACATGTTTGAATGCATAATGTAAAACTAAGGGAAGCTTCTCAGTAGCCGTGCCCCAATCCAAAACGTGGCAGATCAAACTTGGAATATCATATGAAAGTATCAGTAATAACTCTTTTTTCACTGTTTTTCTAACTTGGAACATCATAACAAATGTTGTCATGTTATTTTGCTTTCAGATGCATGGTGTTCGGGAACGCAAGCATGTGAGAAAGTTTTTTTAAAGTAATTATATACAATATATAACTGTGTGTTTTTTGTAATTACACAAAAACATTTTGACAACAAACTTTTTCAACAAAGGCATTTCAGGTTGACTAAAACAGCATTTGCAGTGCAGTGGTTAGCGCAGTTTATCCAATCACTAATTTAATTTCATTTCATTTATTTATTTATTTAATTTTATATAATTCATTTAGTTTTATTTTATTTTATGTATTTATGTGTGTATTTATTAATGTATTGTCTTTCTTTCTTTATTTCTTTCTTTCCAGTAGAAAACTTTTTCCCCAATAGAAAACTTTTTTTTTACATTAAATCTACATTTTTATTCCTGCTAGTTGCCATAACTAAAACTAAAACAAAAATGAATATTAAAAAAATCTAAACATTAAAAACTACTAAATTACAAAAAAAAAACAAAAAAAACAAACTAAAATTAAAATGAGACAGGAAATCTAAAAATAAAAACTAATTTAAAATATGAATAAAAACTTCAGTAGTATCTCAGTAACACAATGGTGTTATTTATTTGCATGCGCCGTCTGCTTTATCGTAGCACCTGAAGGGAATCATGCAAATCAGGTAACGCTGCAAACATGTTAAAATATCTGTGCTGAATACATCCAACATCTACTTTAAATAACATTTTGCAGAATGACACAGTCTTAGGTGCAGCAAGCATGTAGTGCAAGCCTTTCAAAATGAAGCTTAGTAATTCCACTCTGTAACAATGCAGTACATGAAGTACTACGATATTTACTAGGATAAAACATCAACAACAATCAACCAATCACTTATGATGTAAATACCTCAAGCCTTTTAAAAACTGAAGTTATAAATCCATGTGTCTAGATAAAAATAGATTTTTAAAGGCGTCATATGATGTGAATTTTCCTTTCTCTTTAGAGCGTTACAAGCTCTTGGTGCATAAAGAAGATCTTTAAAGATATTCAAAGACTCAAAACCAAAGAGATATTCTTTATAAAAGTTATGACATCACAGAGTGGGTTTATTGTTTATGCAAAGAAAGAAGGCGGAGCTATTATTCTGGCTGTAGTGTTGCTGCGGGCGCCATGTTCTGGAGACGCTGTGTGTCG
>JAUCMR010000066.1:1250995-1263860 GCA_032357425.1 Enteromius argenteus
AGTAATTTTTTCTTGCCTAGAAAATTCTTCTTGATTTCAGAATTTTTAGATATTTTGGCTGGAAACAAGACAAAAAACTAGTCTTAGAAAGGATTTTTTGCAGTGTAAGGTTGCTTTGAACTGGAATCATGGCGGAATATCCAGTAAAGTCCACTTCGAAGGGCACATACGTTTGAATAGAACAAATGTCTGAAGCGATAAGAGAAACACACGAAATGTGCAGAGTGGTGGGACGCGAGGACCGGAGTTGAGAATCGCTGGTGTAGAGCAATAGTACATACAGTTTGTACAGTATAAAAACCATTACGCCTATGGAGAGTCCCCATAAACCACAAATGTGTGTGTGTTGTTACGATACTACGGTTGGATTTCCCATTATCAATCTTGAGCCTTTATTCATGAAAAATCGTAGTGTAAAGAGTTGCTCTTGGAAAAAAAAAACTTCATACTTCAATACTTCATTTTCAGATAGATAGACGGATAGACAGTCAGACAGTAGATAGATATATCGATAGACAGATAATCTGACAGTTGATACGTGGGCTCTCTTGCTGAGTTTGACACCGCAGGACTCTCATGCTCTGCAGTCAAACAGTAGTTTAAGAGAAGGCTTTGTTCCAGTTGGATTTCTTTTTACATGTTAACTGAAACCTTTTAAAGTGCATTGACTGCAGGTAGCTCAGAGAAACAATGACATACAGTAGCATCCTCGTGTAGAGTTACTGCCAGAAAGCTCCAGTCCCACAGTCCTCGTCTTCCACTCCGCTGCGGCAATCAAGCTGTCCAACGATGACATCACGGCCAGCCGTTTGTTTTCTGGACATTGCCATGGCGATGTGACTGTAACCGGCGAGATGGCAGTGACCGTGGAGATGAAAGACGGCATTAGCGCATCAGGACTGAGACGAGCACTAAGATCTGTCAGATTTTCTTTTCATTTTGGTCTTTGCTTTTCACATAAAGATGAAAGAAAAAGAAAAGATCAGAGAAGCGATGAACTCCCGGCGGGTCAAGACCAATAAGGTTCTCCATCAATTAATCGAGTCCGTTTTAATCTCATCTCTCATATCTACCAAAGGTGACTTTTACATAGATCAAATCAGAACAACAGCCTTCTACTTGTTTATATTGACATTCTGCCAGAAGCAGCGCCATTTTTCACACACATTTTTTATTTTAATTTGTGCTAATGTACTAATATAATATGTACTAATATATATATACATATATATTTGCACGCATATATACAGAGGTGGAAAAAAATGGGTGTAGAATTTACTTAAAAGCACTTCACCAAGAAAGTAGTAGCTAGTACATTTCACATGTAATTTTGAAGATGGCAAGTCTAATTTCTGTACATGTTAAATACTTTGTAATTGTGTACATCATCCTTATGTCAAAACACCTATTGCTAACATACTTATGTTTCCAAATACCTGTATATCCCCAGTCACATGGATAGGAAAAAGCATAAATAGGTTATAGATCATATAATGAATCATTAAGAGTCAGCACACCTGAGCTCTCAAAATCTTGGCCCATTTTGAGTGGATGTTTTGTTAATTTGAGACTAGATCTAAATGTAGTTAGTTGTGATCAGATGATTTAAAAAATAATCAACTCATAAGAATGTTTTTTTTTTTTTCAAAAATTGGACATTTCAGATTGATATTATGTTTTAGGCTGGATCATGATTATTATTATAATTTCTTTTTTTTCCACAAAGCATTGCTCCTCGTTACTATAAAGTGAAATAAAAGCTATTATCCTTTGAAATTAAGTAAAAGGTTTAAAGCACAAAAACCAATAAAATGACAAATACCTGTAAACTCTTTCAATCTAAAGTGTACCGTCTGGTTGTTGGCATCTGTTCTGAAACAGCTGAAGTTACTTCAAGGCCTGTTCACACTAACATAGGCTTTTGACATATATACATACAGTACTGTGCAAAAGTCTTAGGCCACTAGTATTTTCACCAACAAAAAAGAGGTTTTAAGTCGTTTATTTCTATGTTTTGCGGCAGCATCTTGGAAATGTTGCCACAGTTCTTCAGAATTGAGTCTGTTTCAGTTTGTTCTGTTACTTCATGTCATTCCAGACAGACTCCAGATTCCAGATCAGATCTCTGTGTGGAGCAAGTCTCACTGGACTATTACAATTAATGACAAAAATAATGTTTGGAAATGTAAACATCTAGGTTACGTAGGTAACACTCGTTCCCTGAAGGAGGGAACGGAGACGTTACATATGGGAACTCGCATGAGAGAGCAATCGCCTTTGGGTACTAAGAAAAGGCCAATGAATATTGGCGTGCACTGATTGCATCCAGGTGCACCTTATCACTGCGTGAGTATAAGAGAGCACAGATGCAGTGCACCTGTAGGTTTTCGCTGAGGAGCCAAGCCGGCGTCAGCGCGACCCAGGGTCGTGGCAAGGGGATGTAACGTCTCCGTTCCCTCCTTCAGGGAACGAGGGTTACCTACATAACCTAGACGTTCCCCTTAAGTTGAGTCACTGAAAGATAAGTTATGGATATATAAAGGGAAACATGGCCTTCTGGATGACCGTGGAATATTGAGATTTGTAGCCACAACCTACTGGGCGAAGGAGACCCAGTAGGAACACAGTCAGAGACTACTCCGCATTCAGTCCTGACCGCGGGGGAGGAAGACCCAGGTTTGCTCGTGGGGAACATACTGGGAGAATGGCCTGCAGCCCTACAGATATCTGCTAGAGAGGTGCCGTGAGCCAACGCATAGGAGGAAGCAACACTCCTTGTGGAGTGGGCTCTAAGTCCTAAGGGGCACGGCTCTCCCTGGTATAGATAAGCCAGGGAGATGGCATCTACCACCCAATGAGCCAACCTCTGTTTGGGGACAGCATTCCCTTTCTGCTGACCTCCATAGCAGACGAAGAGCTGCTGGGAGCGTCTGAAGCTCCGAGTGCGGTCTACGTAGTGGCGCAAAGCGTGTACGGGACACAGCAACTCTAAGGCTGGGTCTGCCTCCTCCCGGGGCAGAGCTCGCAGGTTCACTACCTGATCGCGAAAAGGCGTGGTAGGAACCTTGGGCACATAGCCGGGCCGGGGTCTCAGGATAACGTGATAATCAGCCGGACCGAACTGTAGGCACGCTTCATCGACAGAGAAGGCCTGCAGGTCCCCTACCCTCTTGATGGAGGCCAACGCAGTCTTGAGCGACAGATATTTTATCTCGACTGACGTGAGTGGCTCAAAAGGAGCATGCCGCAGGCCACAAAGGGCGACGGCAAGGTCCCAAGAAGGTATGAGGTGTGGTCTTGGGGGGTTAACCAGTTTCGCACCTCTGAGGAGCCTAACGACCAGTTGGTGTTTCCCAAGGGATGTACCCCTACTGCATCATGGTACACTGCAATGGCAGCAACGTACACTTTGAGAGTCGAAGGGGACAGCCTGCGCTCCAACTTCTCTTGCAGGAAGGAAAGCACCACTGCAATCGGGCATCTCTGTGGGTCCTCTCCTCGAGAGGAACACCAGTCGACAAACAGACCCCATCTCTGACCACGGGCTGAAGAGGCGGCGACACTCCGGGGAAACGCCTATCCGGAGAGTGCCACGATGCCATGCCCATCTCGGGACTCGATCGTGTAACCAGCGCTGAAGCGGTCTCATATGAAGCAAGCCCAACGATGTTACTGTGGCTGCGACTGCCATATGCCCCAGGAGCCTCTGAAAAGTTTTGAGAGGGACCGCTGTCTTGTGCCTGAAGAGGTCCAGGCACTTCAGCACTGCCTGCGCTTGCTCATTGGTGAGGCGGGCAGTCATGTCGACCGAGTCCAGCTCCATGCCGAGAAAAGAGATCCTCTGCACCGGGGAGAGTTTGCTCTTCTCTCGGTTGACGTGAAGGCCCAGATGGCTGAGGTGCCGAAGCACCAGATCCCTGTGCTCGCACAACAACTCTCGCGAGTGAGCTATGATGAGCCAGTCATCGAGGTAGTTGAGGATGCGGATGCCCCTCTGCCATAAGGGAGATAGGGACCCCTCCGCGACCTTAGTAAAGACTCGGGGAGACAGGGACAGGCCAAATGGGAGAACCTTGTACTGATAAGCTCCACCCTCTAAAGAAAACCGCAGAAGGGGTCTGTGTCGAGGTAGAATCGAGACGTGAAAGTACGTGTCCTTCAGGTCGATGGCTGCGAACCAATCCTGAGGCTTGGCACCCGGGGACCCGGTGTTGTAATCCTTCTGGACTGCCGAGAACTTCTGGGCAAAGTCCTCGTCATGGGAGATGGGAGCATCAAGAAAGCGTACTTTGTCAACGTCTGCCATCTGAGCCAGGTTCAGCCACAGATGGCGCTCCTGAGCCACTACCGTGGACATCACCTGACCGGAGAGCGAAGTCGGTCACGGCGCGGGGTTCCTGCATCACCCCTTGATCACAACCACCCTCGTGCAGATATTTTAACGCTTTGGCTTGATACACCTGTAAGGTGGCCATCGCATGCAAGGCGGTGGCAGCCTGGTCAGCAGCGAAGTAAGTCCGGCCCACGAGAGCGGACGAGACCTTACATGCTTTAGACAGGAGCCGCGGCGGACCGGGAGAGCGGTCTGCTCCGGGAGGACCACGGGGCTACGTGGTGGGGCAGAAGTCCGCGGGGCTGTTACACAGGACGGAACATTCTGCACCGTCACCGTGAGGTCCCCTAGGCGCCTCGCTGTGGCAGCCGAAAAGCCTTTACGACTCCCCGAACTGTCACGCGAAGGACGCGAGGGGAGCCGTCTCGCGAACGAGAGGCAGGACCTCAACGTAACCATGGTCATGCGTTCGCAATGAACGCATGAACCATCCACAAACGACTGAAGGGGAACTGATGTTTCCAACAGACACGCTACCGCAAAAGATAGAAATAACCCACTTAAAAGCATTTTTTGTTGGTGAAAATACTATGGGGCCTAAGACTTTTGCACAGTACTATATATATATATATATATATATATATTTTTTTTTTTTTCAACCTGGTCTCAAAATAAATATATACCTCAGTGCACTTTTTGTGCAACACCGTTTTATGTACCTTACTGCACGTTTCGCCAGTTTCAAAGAGAAATGTCCACAGGGTGGCGCTAAAAAACAGATTCAATTTGTGAATCCTGGTACGTTTTTATTACACTGATATAGGTATGCATTATGGCAGTTCAGAATTGAAATATCTGTGGACTGTTGCTAAAAGTTAATGTTCTGTCATGTTGGAAATATGCCCTACACCAAATCCAACCCTAAACCTACCTGATAGTGTTAAAAAAAGCAAAACTAATATAAAAACACATTTGCTGAAGCAACCGTGTCTACTTCCTTTTACACAGATTTGAAGTGTTTTGTTGAAGTGTAGTTACACAGGATTGAACCGGAGCTCATCTCTGTACTCCGTGAGCTACCGAACAAACCTACCGTCTATGAAAACACATAGATATGAAACTAGATTTGTGTGATGATAACGTTCAAAAGCAGCAGTTTTCAAACCTCCCAGCATATTAATATTGTTTTGAAGTCATGATATTCTTCAAGTAATTGTATAACAATTACACTTTATTAATCAAAACTCTGTAAATTTGTGTGAAAAGGAATATAAAAGGTGTCAGAGATTTTACTGCCTCTAGTGTTCATTTCTTTTGGAAACTGCAGTGATATGTACTTGTTGGTACGTATTTTGTGTCTCGCTAAAAATTGCACCAATGTATGTTTATGCCATGAGACCAGGTAGTGTTTTTTGCATGTGATTTATCTTTTCAGACCAATGTGGGGAAAAAAAAAGGCAGACAGGGTGAACGAATGCTGAAAATGCAACTCAGTTGTAATTTACTGTATATTGGTTTGGTAGTCAGTGATCCAGTACAGAACAAAGTGTTCTCCTCATTCAGTAAATCCTGGTATAAATGATGGTATAAATGATAGCCTCAGGTTGGTGTGACGAGGCAGGATCAGGACGAGGCTGTAAATGTCAGACAGCTTAGAGGACGATAACATTCTTTCCCTTGGGTTCACGGCTGGATGGACTTTATAGTCCTGGATGATCTGCTCTCCTGTGCTGAGTGAGATCGAGTGATAAATCCAGGCTCTGTAAATCTATACAGCTTTTATTTACTGTACAGATCCTCAATAATGCTGTCCAGAGCCTCCTGCGAGACTCAGTGTGTTTACGTCGCAGAGTTTATTTGATGTAGCAGTGTGATTTTTACCAGACAAATGTCACTCGGTCTGAAGAGATGACAGCATGCTGCAGTTTCCCATCGGATCTGGGCTGATGATGCATCTGAAACTAAACAAAAGAGGTCCAGTCAGAACCGTGGCACTGAATCAACAAGTAAAACATCTATAAAAGTCAAATGTCAAATGCATTTTGTTCGCACTGCACATAAATAGTTTGTTTTCATTGGTGCATATTCACTACCGTTGAGTTGTTCGGACTTGGTATTGTTTTTGAAAGAAGTCTATTCTAATCATCAAGGCTTATAAAAAATTGTGAAATATTATTGCAATCTAAAATAATAGTTTTCTATGTGAATATATTGTAAAATGTAATTGATTTCTGTAATCAAAGTGGAATTTTCAGCATCATTTTTCAGTTCAAAAGAACAGCATTTATTTGAAATATAAATGTTTTTTTTTTTCTTTTTTTTTTACATATACATGTCTTTACTCTCACCTTTGGTAATTTTCACTTATCTTTTGTAAATAAAACTTTTAGTCCTGTCAAACGATTAATCATAATTAATCACATCCAAAATAGAAGTCTTTATTTACATAATATGTGTGTGTTTGTGTATGTACTGTGTATATTTATTATGTATATATAAATACACACACATACAGTATGTATTTTGAAAATGTGTGCATGTAGATATATATATAATTATATAGAAAAATATTTACTATACAAACAACATTTTTCTGAAATATATAAATGCATGTGTGTGTATTTACATATACATAATAAATGTAAAACTGTTCGACAGCACTAAAAATGATTAAAAAAAACCCATTCTATTTAGTAAATAACTTCACACTGAAAAAGGATTCATGATATTTACCAAATTATATTAAAATAGAAATATTATATATTGTATATAATTTTTATGGTAAGTGGTTGCAATTAATTTATTAGTTACATTTAAATAAACAAACTTTTTAAATGTATCTAAAATAAATTGTTTGCAACCATTTACCTTAAAAATGTTTAGTAAATTCAAATAATCTTTTTTATCTTTTTAATCTTTTTAATCTTTTTTATTTTTTTCAGTGTATAACAACATAATTTGTCATTGTTTGTTCCCTGACACAGTTACAAAAAGTGTAGCCAGCACTAATGCCACGATCTACTTGTTTAAGTCATCATATCGGCCAGACTGCTTGTTGATAAACTTGATAAACGCAATTAATTTGCATTTTTACTACTACTACTGCCCTAAAAAAGAAACATCTCACAATCCTCCACAGCCGTCCAATCTTTCACCATCTCTGACATCACAGCTGTCTCGGAGACAACAGAGCCTCCCTCTTTTATTCCGAACAGATGGAAAAACAAATAACAGATCCAGTATGATTCTGAAGCCAAGCAGAACCAGCCCTCCACTCCCTGTGACATGTCAATTATCACCGATAAATATCTCTTTCCTCTAATCGCTCCAAACAGAGGCCGCTCTCATATCGCCGCTTTTTAAACGTCCGTGGCTGTTTATTTCCTTACCTGAATGAAGGGTATTTACCTGGGTAAGAACAAATCCTTATAAAACACTGGATTCCTGTTGCTCTTAGACTAAAATGATCAGTAGTTTTTTTGGCGGATCATTCAAGCTGAAGTTCACCCATGGACCGTGTCCAACCACAAACCACTGAACACAAGAACATCTCCAGAGGGTTAAAGGAAATGTAAGTGAAGACAAGAACCATTGCTACTCGAGGCAATAAAAAAAACACTAAACCTTACCAGAACCGAGCATAGCAGCATGCCTTTGCTAGAAAATATTAATTAAAAACGACTCAATGAAATAGACATGTTAAGTACATTTTATATCAATGCATACACTAATTAAGTGGCTGCATACACAATTTCCAATAGTCCCTATCTACCAGCCTACCATTCAAATGTATGGGGTAATATTGATTTGATTGATTGATTTAGAAATAAACATTGATGGGAGTAACAGCGTTATAAATAAATGGCGTTACTAACAGCGTTTATTTTCTAGTAACGAGTAATCAAACTAATTCCTGTTTCCCTGTTACACCGCTGTTACCATTATTGACAATAACTATACTTTATTATAGGCTCAGTTCATCTGAATGGATGCGCAGTGTAACGTACCTGTATTTGATGTACCATAAACTGTAGTGTGAAGGAGCACAGGTCGTGACGCTTTGACTCACACTTGCAAAGAAAGATACATAGCTAGAGAGTCTTAAATAAAATACAGAATTGACGCACTACATGTCAAACATATTCTCTGTTGTATTTTCCTTAACGGAGTTCCTTTGGAATTCTTCAGCTTTTAAGAACTGCTGGTTTCTCTAGTAGTGGGCGGGGCTAACGCACTAACCACAATCTCATTGGCTGGCACTCACCTATTGTCATCCCTGTTTTGATTTCAGCAAATCGTTTCGAGCGAACGCAGACAACGTGATTAATATTCATGAACCCAGCAGCTCATTAATCCTAGTGTGTTTTATATTGTTATTAGTGGTATAATTCGTAGTACCACAATTTCATTTATCACAATTATTTTTAATTCCCATTTTTTTTATAGAAATCCAAACATACATTTATGATTATTCTAATTACTAAAGATCTATCATCTTACAATGCTAAATCAGCACAATATCATATTATATGCTATGAAAAAATACTACGGTGATTCTATTGCTAAGGTGTCCATAGAGAGTTTTACAATAATATACTATTCGGTATATAATATTTACAATAATATACTGAATTTGATAGGTGCCTCTCGCATCGTCCCACAGAAACATTAAAATAGTGTAGATTACTGTATAATGTTTTATAATAATAATTGATTCTATTTAGTGTCCTTTTCATTCATTTAACATTTATATTGGGGACATCCAAGTTATTTGACATATTTGAATAGTTACTTTCCCTGGTAAATAGTTACTTTAATAATGATGTAACTCAGTTACTAACTCAGTTACTTGTGGGAAATAACTAGTAACAATAACTAATTACTTTTTTAAAGTAATGTGCCCAACACTGGAAATAAATGTAAACAGATCAAAAGGGAGAGTGAATACATTTATAAGATTTTAGTTTGAAATAAATGATGTTCTTCGTCAGCATATTATTATGATTTCTAAAGATCATGTGACACTGAAGATTGGAGTAATGTTGCTGAAAATTCAGCTACGCTTTACAGAAATAAAATACATTTTAATATATATTCACATAGAAAACAGCTACTTTAAATTTAAATAATGTTTTTCCAAAATACTGCAGTTTATTTTTTTATTTAGTTGTTTGTTTGTTTGTTTTCAATCAAATAAATGCAGCCTTGGTGAACATAAAGGGTCTTCTTTCAAAAACATAACAAAAAATCTTACAGACGCCAAACTTTAGAACAGCTGTATATTATAATATTTCAGATTATAGATCAGAAAGTTGATTTTTATTGGCGAAGACAAATATATAAACAAACTGGCCAAGTTTGGCCTGAAATGAGGGTTGCTCAATATTAACAGTTCTTTTTATTAAACTGTGAAGCAACATCACATTCACAAACGTGATGCATCTGATGTATAAACCGGATAATAATCTTTATATGTAACGCAAAGAAAACAAAACAAAAAAATTCTTGCCCTCACTCACATTGTCTTATATTCACTTCATCACTAACCTCTCAGAATAACCCATTATTGGCAGCAGAATGATCTCTGAACAATCACCTTCACGCCCCACTGGCACATGCTTTTTAATGCGCTTATTGATAAATTACAGTTATTTTAATAACTATCTTCTGTAAGAATGGACATTATTCCTGGAAACAAATGACTCACCTCATGACTCATAGGGGGAACAGCAAAAATAGTTATAAGAGGGAAAGTCATTGTTTCTTTTTTTTAAAAAACAAAACAAGACAATGAAAAAGACAATGAACGTGATTTGGAAGCCTAGCTGTGTCTCCCTGACTTCTGACAGTCAGAGCAAATGGGAGTTAAATAACAAAATCTGATGAATTCTTAACAAAGAACAGAATTCTCTTTTTCAAGACAAAAACAATGTGCAGTAAAACTGGCAGACGTTAGTGAACCTCTCGTCCAGCTGCAGATCAGTGACAGAAGATGACCGCCTCGCTTCGGAAAAACTCTAGCTAGTAACTTTTCAATAACATTAAATCCAGAAGAACTCAGGAAAGAACTTGACTTTTCAATGTCAAGAATCCCAAATATCATCCTTTTGCACTCTTAAAAATAAAGGTGCTTCAAGATGCCAAAAAAGACCTTTTTTTGTTTGTTTATTTAAATGGTAACATCTGAAGGTAATTTGTGGCAAAAGAAGGTTCTTCAGATTATAAAAACGTAAGAAAGAGATGATTCTTTGAAGAACCTTTGACTGAATGGTTCTTTGTGGAAGCAAAAAAGGTTCTTCTATGGCATCAAAGCACCTTTATTTTTTAGAGTGTACAGTAAAATAATTACTCTGCTTCTATTTCAATTGGTAACAATTTACAGTAAGCTTACATTAGTTAACCAAGTTATTAATATTCATCATATTAGTTTTCAATATTAGATTACTCAATGCATTAACTAACATTAACTAATAATCTTATTGTAAAATGTTACCTTTTAATTTTTTTAATTACAGTAATTTACAGTACTTTGCAGTAAATAAATAGTAAAGTCACCTTTATTTATACACTGTAGTGCTTTTAACAATACCGTTTGTGTCAGAGCAGCTTTACAGTATCAGATAGGAAATAAAATAAAATATTTACATTTTAACCCTTTCTTCACAATTTTCCTCATATTTTTTTGGTCTAAGAATTCCTGTGAATCAAATTTTAGATTTGGCTAGCAAATTTCACAAATTTGTGAAATGTAAAATTATGTGTAGAAATTTTTGTAGCCTTCATTTCTAAATAAGATCTGGCTTTTTTTTTTTTTATCAGCTTATTTAATAATCATGGGGTATTATTTGGAGTTTTTTTTTTTAAATCAGATTTACAGCTGTAACAATTATCCACTGATGTGAGTGTAGAAGAACCCAAGAGCAGTTTATTGAACAGAGTGTAATCCAAACAAACAAAGACTTAAAACAAACTTAACTTGGAACAGACTTGGCATGAAACGACTAGATTCGCTGATAGCGGGTTACAACATCAATACAAAACAAAAGACTACAGCACAAATGGGCTACTTATAGCAAGCAATGAGTGTCACACGACAAGAACCAACCAATGGGAAACAAGACACATGACCTGGACAACCAATCAGAACATGACCAATGGCAGGAATACAAGAGGGCTAAGGAAGCATGACACTAACAGCATGAAGCAATTACACAATAGAAGACATGAAGACATGAACCAGAACCCAAACCAGGCGTGAAAACAGCAAAGCCATTTAGAAAGGTCAAATCACCAGATCCAGATGGACACCCGGTGGAATTTTATCAACAGATCTGGCATCATCCTTCCCACTTGTTCTCTAAATTGTGTCAGAATTTTTCTTAGAAAAGCAATTTTGAAACCAAATAGAGCTGTCATATCTCTTGGTCCCAAAACAATGGTCTATAGTTAACTGTGTTTATAGAATCCCTAGCAGATTCTTTTTGAGAAAAACCCAATGAAGAACCCAAATCATATCACCATCGCTTGTGAGAGATAAACTATAAGTGAGGGAGTCAAGCAATGAAAAATAAATAAATGTATAAAATTAAATAAAATATTAATTTTAAAGCATAGACCCCTAAAACAGACCAACAAATATCATCTCACTGAAACCTCATCTTCTCACTGTCCTTTTTAATAATGCTTGTCTGATATGATGCAATGCTGATGTAACTCTGATGAGGGTGTTTCATCAGTTTACATTTTCCAGCTTTATTAAAACACTCTCCACAAACAGACATTCTTACAGTGTTTGGAACATCTTGGGATCGGGGCGTGTAGGACAACAGGGTGTTGGGATATGAGGGTGCGTTTTGGTAAATTCAGTACTTTAACAAAAGAATTCAATCACTTAAGCAAGCTTTTATAAACAAACAATATAATGTGGATCATAGCAACAGCCTAAGCTAGCTATTGCTTTTGTATGTGTCCATGTATTCTTCTATGAAAGCATTATTCAAAATAGCTAAGCCATAGATCAAGTCTTTAGTCTTGTTTTTGAGAGCTAAACAAGCTTACTTGTTTTATAATTTTTATAATATAATATACTTTAATATTAAATTACAGAATTTTACATATTATAAAATTGCATATAAGAAAATAATTTCATCCAGTGTTTCTAAAAGACTAAAAAAGTGTCAGTCTCTTTAATAATAATAATATTATATAATGTAATATAATACAGCATAATTGTATCACATTATAAAATTGCACATCACAAAAAACATTCACCAGTGTTTCTAAAAGACTAAAAAAGTGCCCATCTCATTAAGAATAATAATGTAATATAATTATATCTCATTATAATATTAAATATCACAAAATAACTGACATTCAGTGTTCCTTTCAGGCTAAAAGTGACAAATTAAATAAAATAATAAAATAAAATAATTATTTTAAAATACAACATAAAAATAATAAACCATAAAAATTATTTGTTTTAGATTTTTTATAATGCAATATACAAATTTTAAATTATAAATTTACATTATA
>JAUCMR010000066.1:1269430-1280394 GCA_032357425.1 Enteromius argenteus
CCCATTTCTGCCACTGAAAAAATATATATATCAGCACTTTTATCTCACGATTCTGACGTTTTTTACTCAGAATTGCATGATACAATTCTGTTTGTCTCAATTCTGACTTTTTTCTTGCAATTACGAGTTATAAAGTCCAATTTTGACAGGGAAAAAAACTGCTGTGCTCTCAGAATTCTGACTTTATAATTTGCCGTTGCAAGTTTATATCTCACATTCTGAGAAAAAAAATCTGAATTATAAGATGTAAACTTGCAATTCTGAGAGCACATTAGTTTTTTCCCCTCAAAATCAGACTTTATAACTCGCAATTGTGTGAAAATACATCTGAATTGCATCTTTATATCACACAATAATAAGTTATAAAGTCAAAATTCAGGCTTCCGTAGGATCGAGTGTCTGTCACAAATTGAACCAAATTGAAAGGTTTAGGCCTAATGTTTAATATGACACCCGATTCAAATTGAAAATGTAAAAGAGATTATTATCCCTCTATAAAGCGTACAGCGAAGGTTTCTCGAAGGAACAGCCTTGTGAAATCACACAAGTACCCTCAGAGCTAATGCAAGCGCAAAAGCACGTTTGGCTAGAATCAATGCATGTACACAGATGCACAGTCTTGCAGGTCAGTGTCAAGTGCAATTTCTTTCTTAGTCTAGACTAAATGCATATTTATACATGTGCATGCATGCACTCTCTAACATCAGGCCCAAAGAAAGCAGACTCCTGAAAGCAGAGCCAGCAAGGTGCAAGAACGTTTTCCTGGGGACACCCAAATGAATAACCAAATAAGCAAACAGTAATTCAAGCTAATGTGGACTAAAGCACAGAGTTCAGCCCGTATACCATGGATAAACTCTTCTCAGTTACAGCAGCGAGGAAGGTAGGGAGGTCTAGCAGTTGTTAAGGATGTCTGTTCTCCCCTTGAGCCACCGGATCAATGACTATCCCCCTTCGCTCTGTTTGACTTGGAGCCCGGCTCTGGACTGCAGATGCTGATGAGACCAGGCTTTGAGCTGGACCCAGAAACCTGCAGGAAACTGACAGGCCCTCCTCGCTGCTCAAACCATGTGTATTATAAGCTTGTGTTTTCTTGAACTTACTGAAGTTGACAGGTTTTATTTAACTTCTTGTCATAAACACAATATACACAAACTCATTTGGTCAGGATCCTCTGCCAAAAAAGTCAAAAGTAAATTTCTGTAATGCGCTAAAGCAAAACACTGGGTGAAACTGTGACCCTTATACTCTTTGTGCCTATTGTACTTGTGCAAACCGTGAAACCTCAACTCACACGCAAAGAAGATGCATAATTACTGGGGCTTTGAAATATATGCGAACAGGGACGTTCATACGGACAGTGATTCACCGCAACAAAGCAACTGAACATTCATTTTCAATGAGAGTTGTGTTTTTCAGTGACAGACACTACTGGCGCGGTGACAAGGTTGAGCTCAACATTATGCAAATGAGGCAGAATACTGCAGCGACTGGGAAAATGACTGGAATTATGTTTTTTGTACTATCTCTGACTTTATAATAATATTAATAATAATAAATACATAAAAACCTAAAACAATAAGTTGTTTATGCATCGAGCATTTTATTTATTTATTTATTTATTCATTTATGAAAAAGAAAATGCAAACAGTGATGTTCTTTTTATTTTTATTAGGCCTGAATGTTGAATGTTGTGCTTGTTTATATTAAGGAATAACATGTTATGTTATGTTAACATGAATACTCATCACAACTGTCATACTGTTTACATTTTCTGCATTTAACTGTTTAAATGTAATAAACCACAAAAAAAAAAAAAAAAAAGAATAACATATTTTTAAATTCTATTTTAAAGTATATTTCAAAATATAAAAAAGGCCAAAAATATAAAGAATTCAGATGCAAGTTTCTTAAATAATAATAATAAAAAAAAACAATTCATTCTTTCATTTAAAACAACAACAACAAAATAAATAAAATAAAATAAAATAAGGACCAACTAAAAACCCTTTATCAGGAGCATTTTGCTGTATTTGCTTTAACTGTATATATTGCTTAAATGCAATAAATCACAAAAAAGAAGAAAAATATACTTCAAAACATCAAAAAGGGCCAAAAATATGAATTATTCAGATGCAAATTTATTTAAAACAAGCACAAAAACATATTAATTTCTATATTTGTTAATTAAATAATTAAATAATTAATTTTTTTTGCATTTAAAGTCTTCATATATTTGCTAAAATATGTATCAAAATGTATTTATGCAAACAAATTTTGTCCCAAAATATTTGTTTATTATATATAAAATATATTTAGAGCTCAACCACACTTGTCAGTCAATAAAACCCTTGTCAGTTTCATCACGAGCAGGAGATAACACTTCTTAAGACTTGTCACTAGGGTTAAGATCACAGTAAGGTCACATCTTCCACTCGGTCTCCTAAACGTTCTCCAGAACGCTCTGGACTCGCGCATTGTGAAGTTTCTTTGGCAGGATCTGTGTAATACATCTGAGTTTCTAGTCAGCGTGTGTCTCTTTAAACAGACAGCCAGACGGGGAGAAAAAAAGTGAGAAGTATACGTTAAAAAAGGACGAGAACATAGTGTAGGAGGAAAAATCCCACTTATAGCAAGACTCGTTATCATCCAACAAACAGTGAGATCTTTCCCTGTCTGCAGGCCTCTTCTCTTTGTTATGGAGCAAATCTCCTGCCAGGCCACTTTGTTTATTGTCGGCATTCATGCCCATTTGGACAAAAAAAGGTTAGTCTTTTAAAACACCCAATCCTTTCCAAATCACACTTCACCAGCTATCCATCTCACACTTACAGCTTTCCATCCCATCCCATCTTTCCATTTCCTCTCACATTTCTGCTGTTGTCGTATCTCCAGGACGCCGCTCACGCAAAAGCTGGATTTCAGCATGTCAGATATATGATGCTCCGCAGAAGATCTCTCCGGGCGTCGAGGAGCCCCCGGCGCTCCTTCCCGCTGAGATCTGATTAGCCAGGAACAGAGAACTGAGAAGCGGGAACTGAAACATCTTGCATTAATAATCATAATCGAGTGGCTCTCATTAGGAACGTCCCATCCTGAACCCTTGCAAACAAAAAGCATTCATGTCTAACCACTTCTTTCCCTTTCGGTTACATTACCTCTTTATTCACACTTTCTATTACTGTAGGTGGCTTTGAGTCCTACAGTACATGCTATATAATTTGGTACAATTTACTTATGTACATACATGTGGGTGCATTATAATTACAATAATAATCTGGAGTTACACTGCAAACTTCAACCCATAACTAGGGCCTAAAACATTTGACACTTTTTGAAAATTTACTGGCTATAAATATTCTGTACTGCATGTGCATTATTTCATTTAAAGGGGATGCCCATTTTCTACAAGTTAATATGATTCTTTAGGCTCTTAATGAAAAGTCTATAACATACATTGGGTAAAATTTCCTAATGGTAGATTAAAAACACTTTCTTTACCCTGTCAAAATCAGATCTGTTTTTAACAAGCCATTCTAGTCCATGTTGCTTTAAATGCTAATAAGCTCCGCTGGCCCCACCCCTCTCTTCCGTGGAGTGATGAGCAGACTGTAAACTGCGAAACTAGCTAACTAGCACATTATTAGAAAAGGTGATTTGCAAAGACTCATACTCATTTCTTCTGTAGATGAAGCTGGATCATGAATGATTTGTGCGAACATAGATACATTTATGTAGATCTGGGATTTGTACATTCCCTTCAAAATGAAAGTAACGTTAAGCTCAGATGTCAGGAGTAAATGACGACTACTATATTCATGATTATATCCAACAAATAAACACCACCTAATCAGAGACGATTGATGATAGCTCACTTAGGCCAGGGCCAAGGTAAGACAACCCTGTCAATCAACTGCTAAGGGGCCTGTGCAGAACTATATCATTCTGACAGGAATCTTAGAACAGCCTGATTTGAGAAAGGTGATTTTAAAACAGGAAAAAAAAATAAAAATAAAAATAAAAAAAAATTCTGGGTGGATTTTCATCATTATAGGATGGAGGTCTGAACACACTTCCAGCACACATTTATGTTGACAAATATAAACTGTGAGTGCAATGATTATTGTTAGTGGTCCAAGCACGTTTATAAATCGCACTTATTGTAATTGTTAGAATAGCCAGAACCAAACTATGGGATTAGATATCGGCCAAAAGCATTGCAAAAAAAAAACAAGCATACAAAAAATTTTAAAAACGCAAGTAAAAATGTATTGCACAATATTTAACATTAAAAGCAAAGTTTTCAAAATAACAAAGAATGGTCATTGTTTAAAAAATAATAAGCATAAATGAGTGCATGCGACGAAGAACCGTATAAGTCAAAAAAAAAAAATTGAGATAACCATGTGACATTAATTGTTTGTGTGAACTTTGTATACAGAAATAGTTTGGGGATATTTTTACGCGACCAAGAAGCTGCATTTTAACCATTAAAATAGCGTCACGCGTAAAAACCGTCTATGTCCATTAAGAAGAATGGCGATGCCGCTTGCTGTCATGTGCGCTTCAGACATTAAAAGGCAAAACCTCGGCAAAAAAAGGAGAGCCGATATGAACAAATGGAAGGACAGAGTAAGGAAGGCTTTGGGGGATGCTGGGAAACCATATACCATAACAAAAACCAGGGGAAAATCCACCGAAAGAGGTGAGTGGAAGAACCGTATATGTGCACTGATCTGAGAGCTCTCTCTCTGAACACGCTGAGGAGCGCTAAACACCACAAAAAACAGTTAACCTATCAAAATAAACCACATACAATATATAATAAAGCTGTACCAATGCATATTTCCCACCAGTCCTGTGTAAACTACGGCAAGCACAGTTTATTTGTTTATATATTTATTTATATCATGAGATGGCGGAGTGCGAGAACAGTTTGAAGTAGTATATACACATAGTATATACCCTCCAGGGCGGTGCAGATGGCGGAGCATACCACCTGGGCCTCCCAGGCAGCGACCTTGCCCTCCGTGACTGACCAGACAGTTTGAGTGCCCTCCAGGGCGGAGCAGGCGGCGGAGACGACCATCGTGGCAGACCAGACGGCGGGAGCGCCCTCCAGGGCAGAGCAGACAGCGGGGATGACCACTTAGGCAGACCTGTCGGCGGAAACGCCCTCCGTGACGTCGCAGTCCTCCTCCAGGGCGGTGCAGATGACTGTAGTACCCTCCGAGGCAGAACCATCAGCGACGGCGTCCACCTAGACCGAACAGTCCATAATAATGCCCTTCTGGGCCAAACAGGCAACCATAAAGCCCTCCTGGGCCAAACAGTCCATAGTAATGCCCTCCTGGGCCGAACAGGCAACCATAATGCCCTCCAGGGCCGAACAGTCCTTAATAATGCCCTCCGTGACCAAACTGACACTGACATCGCCCTCTGAAACTGAACTGACAGTGAATACGCCCTCCATGACCGGCCGAACCACGATTCAGAGACCTCCTTGGGTTGAGCAGCCACCAGTGGGGCCTCTGGGGACTCTACGGCCGGAACCGACATCTCCAGAGGTAGTGCAGCCTCTGGCGGACCCGATGGAGTCTCCGAGCCACACACAGGTTCCGGAGGTTCTGGCCATGGGGCCTCACAGTCTTCGTGGAGCTTGGGTGAATTAGTGTCTCACAGACGGGGTCTGGTGGATCCGGCCATGATGGGTCCAGATCACAGACTGGGTCTGGCGGATCCGGCCACCATGAGTCCGGATCACAGACCGGGTCTGGCGGATCCAGCCACCATGAGTCTGGGTCACAGACCTCTGACAGCTCGACAGGCTGAGAAACCGGGACTGACTGGACAAAACACGGCTGGAAGGGAGTGAAACACTGATGAGAGGGCGGGGTTACAAACGAGGAGCAGACACGAGGGAGCTGACAGGTAAATAAACAGAGCACATGGCACAACAAAACACAACAAAGATCACAAGGGCACGTAAGACAGGGCGAAGGACACATATAGTTCATGAATAGCTGAAGTGCCATCCAGAGCTGGACTGGCACATCAGCTGATCGTGACAGTATGGTTCTTCGTCTCAAGGCCTCAAATTAACCAGCACAGAAATATTATCTTGAGAGTGAATATCAATAATTGATATTAATAGAACTTTCTTGTATTTGAAAGGGATGGGCCACTTGTACTGAAATGCCTATAACTCTTGAACGGAATGAGAGATCTTCATCAAACTCAAAAAGCTTGAGTAAGAGTTCAGTCTGTGCACAGTTTTGGTCCTGAGCGCTGCAAGTGTCTATAAGGAAATTTCAGGTCTGAGACGAATTAGAAAAAAAATTGGCCACCGATATTGCATTTTTCAAGGGCATAAGCAATTGTATGTTACAGTTTTTCACAAATACACATTATATTTGTATCATATGACAGAACTCATACTGGACAACTTTGCCTCTTAAACCAATGCTATCAATCAAAACTATGTAAAAAAAAACATTTTTGCGAACGAGTCTTAGGTTTTTCACTCAGTCTGGAAAAAACACTGCAGTACAATTCTCTAGGCCAATAATTATATACATATATTTATGGTAGGTTATGTTGCAAACGTCAAACCACAGAGCATTTATTTTAGTGAAAAAAAAGTAAAACTTCTCTTTTGAAATACAACAGATATATAAAGCATTCTCATTACAAACTCGGTTAGAGCTACAGTACACCATAATCTTTAACCTTTAACCCTATAACCCTAACTCCTAAACCTAACCATACTTCAAACTCATTAGAAGTAATTGTGATAATGTTCCAGAACAGCATAGACTTGTAGTAGTTACTGAATGTTAGTAAACAGTAGTTAAGGTCACCTAATATAAAGTGTGACCTAATCTACGGTCTGTCCTCCCTGTTTTCCTAGTCTGACTGATGCACTACTTAGTGCTCGTAGTAATAGTCATATCTCAAAATGAACATGCTGTCCTTTACTCTGCACTAAATTTAGCCTTTTTCCTCTAGTAAAAACGGACAGGCTACAGTAGGAGACTAACGTGCTCACTGAAACGCACGTCACTGCTGACGAGGTGTGAGGGTGTGCTTCTGTTCCTGCAACACGAGCATCTCGCTCCTGGAGACGTAAGAAAACAGAAATAAAACCCGATGGAACATTTCTTTCCACTGGCTTGCAGGAGGGTGAGGACATGGAGTAGCAGGTGACTATCGCTTCTGGAGCGCCAGAGAAACTGTTCCATGACTCACAATTAGATATAAAAGCGCTAAAATATCCATTTCCCAAATTTCATTTACGATTATTCTCGTAAATAATAAAATCGAGCACGGGCAAAGTGCACTCCAGCAACGCGAGCTCAAAAACCTGCCATGTGTCAATGGTGACAAGTACATGGTAAACGTCAAACAAACACAAAAACACTGAAGCAAAGCAGTGAATAACATCGCTGTCGTTTGAATGAAATATTGAAAGCTTGCGCCAGTCAGTCTGCCTGGCTGCATCCCTGGAAGTACAATTATAGGAAGGCATCGAGGGATTGAGTGGGTGACTAACGGGCCGCTAACAGACGGAAGGGGGAATAAGTAGCGGAACGGAGGAAAAAGGCGAGGGAATCCTTGGTCCAGTGCGTTGGCACGGCTCGGAGGAGCGCAGGAAAGGGCTGAGGCGGGCAGGTTAGTCATTACAGCTTCTGGATCGACTGTGGCAGGCGTGAAAGAGCAGGAGAGAGTGAGAAATAAATGACTGTGACTCTGCAGAAAACTGCTGTTGGGTCATTCCATGTCAAACTCAACCAGAGGGCCCCGGCTCACATTTTTGACTCTGCTCATATGTTTTTTTCTAAAGAAAGACAGACATGTAGAGTGATGAATGACAAAATATTAAATGTCATGGATGAATATTTACTGAGTAATGCACTATTTTGTAAAGAGTGGGTCAAAATGGCAATTTTCACCTGAGATTCAGAGCCAAATTAGAAGGGGGTAAAAATGACTTCATAAATTCTTCAGAAATATTATAATGTTATTTTTACACAGAGATTGATAGGTATGTTAGTAAAATATGTTGACTTTAGCAATCTTTGTTGCATTATGTGCCAATAGTTACCATTCAAAAACGGGGAAATGTAAAAAGTTTGTTAAAGGAACACTCCACTATTTTTGAATATAAGCTCATTTTCCAACTCCCCTAGAGTTAAACGGGTGAGTTTTACTGTTTTCGAATCCACTCAGCCAATCTCCGGGTCTGACGATAGGACTTTTAGCTGTAGCTTAGCACAGATCATTGAATCTGATTAGACTGTTAGCATTACGCTCAAAACTATCATTGCGTTGGAATGAGAGTATAGTTGCTAATCATATCGGCCTAGAAAAATTGCGACTTCTGATTTTCCGTCGGTCTTAGTACATGAAGTAAATAAACAAGTACTGTAACTAGTCAAGTTTTAAGAAGAAAAATATATTGAAACTCTTTGGTGATTTTTGACCGTGATGGTAATGTTCTAATCAGATTCAATGATCTATGCTAAGCTGCAGATAAAAGAGCTACCTCCAGACCCGGAGATCGGCTGAACGGATTCCAAAACAGTAAAACTCAACTGTTTAACTCTAGGGGAGTTGAAACATGAGCCTATTTTCAAAAATGAATTGTTTTAAGACTCAGTATTTAAAATATATCTACATCTTGAGCTACAGATATACAAAAAAAAAAAAAAAAGGAAGAAAAACTTGAGAACAGTTTCCCCAAAAATAAATTAACTGCATGTGTTTAAATTACATAGCTACCAAATTAGGCAAATGAATGAATGAATGAAATTAATTTAAAATAAAAAGTGTATTTTTAAAATGTTTCAAATGTTGTTTACATCATATAACGCATAAAAAATTAAATGTGGCAATAAATAATCACCCAAAGAATAGATAAATAATTCAATAATAATAATAATAAAAAAGTTAAATAAAAAAATAACTAATACAAAAAATAAAATTAATAAAACAAAATAAATAAGAAGTAAATTAAAACAAACAAATAAGCAAACAATCAATCAATAAATAAAACAATAAAAAAAAACACTAAAAAGTTTAATTGCACGCATTTAGATTACATAGCTAAATTGTATTGTAGCTGGTAATTGTTGATTAAATATATAAATTGTATAAATATATAATATATAAATATATAAATTCATATTTGAGGTGTGGTGGGTATATTTGTGACTTTCACAAAAATTACAGAAGTTCTCAGTGATTTACTTCTTGTAGGTCCAAGAGATCTTTACGTAATTTTTTTTAATGATTCTTTAAACTGATAAACGACAAAGTCCTGTTGTTCCTCTGAAACTGAACCTTGGCGATACGCAATCTAGAAGAGCAGGAAGCTCCCGCCAGAGTCAGTCAACAAAACAGTGGGGGAAAAAAGCCCATACACATGCAAATACACATACAAAACCACTCCAGACTCATTGAGCATCATCATCAATTGATATTGGACCCTTTGAGACGGCGTGTAGAGTTCCAGTATGGAGCAGAGCCCTGCTGCTAATGAAACGGACGGATCATTCAGCCGTGGATCCTGCTAAAAGACATCCACACTTAGTCTGCAGTCTTTACTTCCCCTCGTCCAGAGCAGTGTGCAAGAACGGAGGGGAGAGAGGCTGGCATCCTGATGAAAATACTACTTTTCTTGGAGTACCTTCAAAAACGGCACTGCTTTTCCCTCCGAAGGTTTTCTAAAACTCCCAGCTGTTTTCTTTGCGTGCCGTTTTTGCCAAAGAGTTAATCATAATAATCGCACTACTATTAGTTGACGTCAATGCGAATAACATCTAAAGATGATTGGTGTAAATCACTACTATAATGCCCCCGGTATGGAGCGATTGGATGCAGTTTGTGTTCCTTCCTTTAATAATCCAGTGGAAAACAAGTGGAAATGAGTTCATAAAAGACAAAAGTCAAAGGACCTGCTTCTGATTCATTTTTCCCCACATGTAAAAGTCAAAAGAGATTTGCCAATCGTGGCATGTTACAGTTTCATGTGTGTCAGTTGACCACTGCCGAGATGAGTCTTGACAAGGTAGGGCAGAGATTTGTTGGGGTATTTGAATAAGAAATTGCTTTGACAAGTCATGGAAGAGAATACAACGCAGGAGACAACGCTGCTTTTCCACCTTCACCTTTCAAAGTGTGCCTTTAGCTTTTAGATGACAATAACGATTATGCCTAAATAAATTCATACTGTATAATAAAATGTCAAGCAACTGACGTGACTTTCACAAGAGGCATTATAGCTTTTAAGGCTTGGTTCTCTATAAAGCATTCACAACGGTTATAAGAAACTTGACAATGTGCTCAGGAACCTGACACAAACCAGACAGGTCTTTATTACGGGTGTGCGATATTGACAAAAACAGCAGAATCCCTAATCCCAATCTCCCCGTGCACTCAAATAATTTGAACATTCATATGCGTAACTTTGTCTGATTTTCAAATACTTTTTTTGCATGAAATCAATGTTTTTAATGCAAAAAGAGTCCAATTTGAGACCAATCAGAGTCATGCATACAGGTCAGTGATAAGAGTGTCTATGATAAACATCTTAAAAAATGTAGATCTTAAGTAAAATATTATCTAAAACAATACAAATCTAATTTAAAACTTGTTAAACTGTTTGGAGAAAAAAGTTTATATTTAATTAATAAAAATGTGATTTGATGTTTTTCAAAGTAAAAAGGAAAATATATCTGTGTTGTTTATACTTTTGATCTGATGATTCAAATAATCAACAAAATTATAACCTTTCATTTAAGTAAAAATGGAAGGTGTTGGGTTAAATCACATTATGAAGAGAGTGTTTTTGTTTGTACACTGCTCAAAAAAATAAAGTGAACACTGAAATAACACATCCTAGATCTGAATGAATGAAATGTTCTTATTAAATACTTTGTTCTTTACATAGTTGAATGTGCTGA
>JAUCMR010000066.1:1302301-1315755 GCA_032357425.1 Enteromius argenteus
AATAAAAATAATAATATTAATGATATAATATATAAAAATATATATTTTATATAAAATGATATAACAATATAATAATAATAATAATAATAATATAGTATTATTATTAAATATTTGATATTATTATTATTATTATTATTATTATTATTATTTAATAATGATACTATTTCAAAATTACAATAAGTTATACATTCATTTAATTTAGTTTAACTTAAGATCATTTAATTTTTAATATATATATATATATATATATATATATATATATACATGGGTCAAAGATGAAAAAGGATTGCTTTAAATTGTTGTTGATAAATATCACACTTATTTCACTGAATTGCTAAATTTACCCACAAAAATGTCAAAATGTAATATTCTTCCTTATTCTTTTAGATATTTTAATATGTACAAGACAGAACAAGTATGTTGTTTGAATTTTTACAAAAATATTGTGTTACACTGAATGATAATGTAACATTATTTCAACCAAAGTTTGACATTTTATTCACTAAAAACATATTTGAAACCTTAAAAGTAGACTAATTATGGCTCTGTTTTTTAGATTTTTATTCAATTTCATTCAGACCTCCAAGAAGAATGAAGTAAAAAAAATAATAATAAAATATCATAGAGGCCTAAATATTTACTTTTTTCCATTTTACAGAGTTTACAGTAGAAGGTAATTCAGTTATGATCTGACATCCGTTTCAGAGTAAACTTTAGTACAAACTCATTAGTCTTTGTGAAGAGATGTTTCATCGGTCATTGGATGTGATCTAAAGCAGCGGGACATTACTGAAGATGGACGAACTTGAGTCAAGTGTGAAAACGCTCGATGATCAGTCTTACAAACATTCAAATTCAAATGTCAAACAACTACTAAATCAGCTGCTGTTCAACTAAATGTTTCACATTTTCAGGCAAAAGTAACATCCTGGAGCCCTACACATTATAATAAAATACCTTTTCTTAAAATATCTCCTGATTTCATCAGTCATACTGGTGCTGTCAAACGATTAATCCAACTAATTATGTTTACATAATATATGTGTGTGTACTGTGTATAAACACACACACATACAGTATATATACACACATACATAAGTCAACATTTGAAGTGGATCAAAACCTTTCATCAAATTTTCTTTCTTAAAACCTAAAGCCAAAATGTGTTCTTGTCTTAGGACAACTTTGATTATCTTTTTTGATCCACTTCAAATATTGACTACTGTATATATATATATATATATTATTAATAATAATAATAATTATTATTATTTTTATATATATGTCTGTGTTTGTTTACATGGTTTATTCATACTTATTGAAAAAACAAAATACATTTTTACTCTTATTGAGTAAAAAACTTTAGTTAAACTTGAAAACTAAATAAATAAATGTATTCAAAAGGAAATTCCAAAATAAAAAATAAAAAAAATGAACGCTTCTCGCTTTGGACCAAAGTTCAGCAATAAACATTCTCCAGACTGAACTGATTTGGTGCATGCCGACTAAACCGGTCTGAAGCCTGTGATCACCACAAAAGGTTTACGTCTGTTTAAGATCCTCCCAAAAGCGCTTTCGTATAGTTTATACGAGCCGTGATCCCATTGTTCCGTCACACGTTCTGGGTTCCTTATGATCTATAGCAGCGCGATTAACGACTCGCAAACCAGCTCCAGAGAAAATGATTAGACGACAGAGAATTAACAAGGATGTTGATATTTCTGGCATGAGGATCAGTGGAGGAGCACACAAAGCGAAGTGGCCCAATTAGCGGGTGTTTAGCTGGATGTGGGGCTACGAAACGGGGGCCGGTCCCCCGAGGGCCCGTCGTCATGGGTACTAGCGTGTCACCGAGGGCCGCTTTCATTCTCCATTCTGTTCTCCCTCTCAATCACCAGCACAATTAGACACAAAAACACAAGTCTCCCTCCCTCTCCTTCTCCAAGGCCAAACTCTCGATTTCAGTCCCCCGAGGGAAGCTGAACTAAGCAGAAAGTGTGTTTTTTATGAACACTGAGCTGAAGTGGAAAGAAAACTTTGAATGTTCTTTTCATTGTTTGTTTTCTTACCCTCACAGTTTTTCCCTCCTCTAAGCTGATCTGTTCTTTTTGTCTAGAATTACATAATGGTGCCATCCATCCCCATTAACAGCCGACCTAAAGCCACCGGCCATTTCTGAGCTCCTGTACATACTGTAATGTCATGACATGCGCTTGTGGAATAAATGTCTTTAGATTGGATGTCATAAGAGCTGCAAGTCCAAGGCCAAAATCAGTAGCCCATGTCAATACCTCATTTATTATAACGACATTAGAAAGTGTTCAGACCACTGCTGACAACTTTTACTTAAGGGAAACTACCTTAAACTTGCATGAGGTCGTTAAATGTTGCTAATTAGCATATTCATCAGAGTTTCATTTGCATACTGCCTATTGTCGGTCTTCTATAGTATTTCTGTATGCAAATACTGTACTGTATTTTAAGTTGACTTCTCAATTTTCAGATTATTTTTTTTACATATATAGCAATGAAAGCCAAAACATTACATGTTATAGAAGTATTTTTACTGAGTGATTTAATATTTTGTAGAGAGGGGTCAAAATGACAATTTTGCCAATTTTCTGTTTACTCACAGAGCCGCTTTAAGATCTCCACATCTCTGGTATTGAACAACTGAGGGCCTTTAAAATTGAGACAGCAAAAGGAAAGTTAGTTAAGAATCAGAATCTAAAAGGATATTAGGATAATTTTAATGCCTTTTGAGTTTTGAGGCATGCAAACTTGAGGCCAAAAAAACCTACAAAGAAGTGCATGGACTGTCACTGTTGACATATACAAAGATTGCTAAAGTCAACAGATTTTACGAAAATACCTACCATTCTCTGTGTAAAAATAATATAGTGATCCTGCAATATTTATGAAGTCATTTTTACACCGGCTCAGGTGAAAGAGATCATTTTAACACCCCATTATGCAATAAATATACATCTGTGACATTTCATATTTTGGCTTTCATCACTTTATATGTTTGTCTTTCTACAGGGGAAAAAACTAAATTGTTGTATTTTAAATGTAAATGTATTGTATGTATACAATTTTAAAGTTCTTTACTTGCATGATTGTGTTTGCATCAAATATTGTCATTATGGTACTACGAAAGCCCGTTTCTGCTAATGAATTAGGAAAAAAACGAATTAATTATTAATGATTATTAATGCACATTATTAAGGCATGTGTAAACACAGTCTGTGACACAGACCGCAGCAAGTTTCACTTTAAAAGTAGCGCTGTCTCTTTAAAACCTAATGCATCCAACACACATCTGATTTTCTTTGAACTCTTAATGGTCATTTAGGACTCATTTTAGACTGTGTGCACAAGGCTCACTCACCAAAAACATGCATTTTGACATAACTGTGTCAGAAATGAGTGAAAAAGCCTCTGTCCGCATAAAGAAAGTGATTTTATGTCCATAGAAAGCACCTTAAATGTAAGTAAAGTGTACATACGTATTCTGACTTATAAAAATATATAAAAGAATAAGGAAGCATATTAAATTTTTCTGTGTTTTTTAAAAAAAAAACTTACTGACAAACGGGCAAAACCTAGAATAATGGCAAATTAAAAAAATAAAGAAATTACAACTAATTAATATTTGGGGTGAAAGTAATTTGTCTTTTTTTTTTTGTGAAAAACAACAGCAATTTAAAACAGTATTACACTTGTTTGTATGGTTAAACCCTTTTTCGTCTTTGACCCATGTACATAAATATTTATTCATCTACAAAAGAAAGAAACAAATTAAAATAATATTACAATCCACAAAATCTGCCACTGAAGCACAAGAAGAAAACCCAGTAGAGGGCTTCTAAGAGTTAGTTTGAGCCGTGAAATATGACTGACCAATTATTTTGTGTCTAAAATGTAAGTTATGTAATATTAACTAATTATTCTGAGCTGTACTGTTATAGCTGAAGCCGTGATCATGTGGAAACATCCAGAAGACAGTGAAAAAAGTCTAAAGCTGCAGGGAAGGGTCAAGCACGCTGAATAATCTGCGTTTCAGGAGTAAAAGTAATGCTCTACTGTGCTTTATGGACAATGCAGATCAGTGCTTGAAACAAAACACACCCTGGAGCCTTACAGAAGGAAGCCTTCATGTCTTACCTCTGACGCTGCATCACTAGCCTGAGCATTCAATCTCACGTGTATTTACCAACCTGGTCTCATAAAAATAAGTTCCTCTGTGCACTTTTTGCGCAACACTGTTTTTACGTACCTTACTGCACATTTATCCGCCGTTTCAAAGAGAAATGTCCACTGAGTGGCGCTAAAACACAGGTTCAATACATGAACCCTGGCACATTACGTTGACATAGGTATGCATTGCAGCGGTTCAGAATTGAAATATCCGTGGACTGTTGCTAAAAGTTAATGCTCTATCATGTTGGAAATATGCCCTACACCAAATCTAACCCTAAACTACCTGATAGTGTTAACAAATGTACAACTGATATAAAAACACATTTGTTGATGCAACCGTGTCATTTCAACTTCCTTTTCCACAGATTTGAAGTGTTTTGTTGAAGTGTAGTTACACAGGATTGAACCGGAGCTCATCTCTGTACTCCGTGAACTACTGAACAAACCTACCGTCTATGAAAACACATAGATATGAAGCTGGATATGTGTGATGATAATGTTCAAAAGCAGCAGTTTTCAAATCTCCCAGCATATTAATATTGTTTTGAAGTCATAACATGATATTCTTCAAGTAATTGTGTAAAAAATTACGCTTTACAAAACTCTGTAAATGTGTGTGAAAAGGAATAAAAGGTGTCAGAGTTTTACTGCCTCTAGTGTTCATTTCTTTTGGCGACTGCAGTGATATGTACTTGTTGGTACATATTTTGTGTCTCACTAAAAAGCGAACCCAGGCAGATTTATGCCATGAGACCAGGTAGAAATGTACTTTACACAAACCCTAAAGGAAGACGGCATCTGTGAGCCACTTCTCCTCGACAGCACTGAGATTAAACAAGGTGGAAATGGAGACATCTCAAGTCGTCTTCTAAGAAAAAAAAAGAACTGCCTTTTCAGATGAAAACTCACCGATGTCTGAAATTGCAAAATTGAGTTTTAGAAGGAACATCTGAGACAAAGGAGTAGTTCACAAAAAAAAAAAAACCATTTGCTAAACATGTGCCGACCCTCGAGGCCATCCAAGATGTTGATGAATTTGCTCACCAATGGATGCTCTGCAGTGAATGGGTGCCGTCAGAATGAGAGCTGATAAAAACATAATCCACATTACTCCAGTCCATGAGTTAATGTCTTGTGAAGCCAGAAGTTGCTTGTTTGTAAGAAACAAATCCATCATTAAGATGTTTTTAACTAAAATACAAATTCAGAATCTATAACAACTCTTCCGTCAGTGAAAAAGTGTTCTGGTCTGAATCAGGAGAGAAATCTGCACAGATCCAGCACTGGTTACAAGACAAAACAGCTCTAAACAAACATGTGGCTGGATTTTGATGTGAGAGACAACAGCAGATGTACTTTTTACCGGAGGAAGTGTTATTAGACATTTAGATTTAGCAGATGCTTTTATCCAAAGCGACTTCAAGCAGCAATCAAAACCAACAAAAGTCTGAATTATGGACTCATATTTTAGCCAGAAGCAATAGTTTAAAGTACAAAGTAAATCATAATAATGGATTTATTTCTTACAAACAATTTGGCTTCTGATGGACTGGAGTGCTGTGGACTATTGTGATGTTTTTATCATTCTGACGGCACCCATTCACATCCATTGCTGAGACAAATGAAGAAACAAACTCATCTACATCTCGGATGACCTCAAGGTGAGGACACTTTCAACAAATTTTCATTTTTGGGTGAACTATTCCTCTAAATAAACCACACAAGGAAACCTTTGGACATACTGAATGTCAAACAAACTCTGTTTTCACTAAAACATTCAAGTGTAGGATGTTGTACTAGTTACATCATGTTGAAGGTTTTCTTGGCTCACCGGCCTTCATCTATCTGGACTTTTATTTAGACTCTACCTGCTTCATGTTATGTTTGTGCAATCTAGTCCCTCATTGCTTATATAAGCCACCCAACACTAGGGGAAAACAATACATGGGAATAAAAAGAAGCAAATTTTTAATTTGTTAATGTAGGAACCACTTCCCAGCAGAATACTGCCAGATTATGTTACATGTGAGATGGAAATACCCTCTGAAAGACTGTAAACAACATGATGCCTCTCCAATACTCTGAAGCTCACCTGGCATCCCAGAAGCAGATCGAGCTGGCCGACACACACAAACCCCCGCAGTACAAAGCCTAATCCTATTAAAGCGGAACTAGGTATTACTGAGATCTAAAACCAACCCGCCCTCACAAAGCTGCTAACAAATGAAGACTAGCGCTAAGAAACACCTCCAAAGCCTTCTGGACAAAAGGTTAAAACCAAAGATTTATAATAAGATACAGTTGGAGCACTGCCTGTGGGATAAACAGCTGCATATGCAGGAGATAAGAAATACTGAGACTTTCTGCACTGAAAGTTCGTACAATTTCATCGTTAACATTCAAGCGACTAATGAAATATTAACCAATGATCTGCGTTTAAGGGACAAAATGTCTAAAAAAGTATATCAGAATGCAAAAGACATTCAGACACATGTATAGTATGTGTGTGTGTGTGTGTGTATACTGTATATATATATATATATATGTATATATATATATATATATATATATATATATATATATGTATATATGTATACATACATACAGTAGGCAACAGCCAAAGTGGATCGAAAAAGTGTGTGTGTGTGTGTGTGTGTGTACTGGCATTTGTGGTTTATGAGGACACAAATTTGTTTAATTGTATGGGTACTTCCTGTGTCCCCATAAAACAAAAGGCTTAAATAGCATCCTAAACAGTGGTTTATGAAATTCAAAAATTACCAGTAGTTTTCTGTGAGGGGTAGGGTTAGGTGTAGAGTTGGTGTAGGGTTTGTACAGTAAAAAAAAACATTTCACCTATGGAGAGTCCCAGTAAACCACAAATGCAAGTATGTGTGTAGGTGTGTGTGCACGCGCTGTGCTGTCAAAGGATTAATCGTGATTAATTGCATCCAAAATAAAAGTTTTTGTTTATGTAATACATATGTGTGTACTGTGTATATTCACTATGCATTTATAAATAAACACACACACAGTATATATTTAGAAAATAGTTGCATGTATTTACACACATATACATACATAGACACACATATATATATATATATATATATATATATATATAAACAACTTTTATTTTGGATGTGATTAATCATGATTAATTTAAATGTAATTTGTGTGTGTGCATGTCTATAAAGATTGTCTAAACTGGTCAAATTAAATACAGTAATTTAATCTTTATTTGGCTGAACGTCCTTTGCAAGTACATTTGTATAAATATGTGTGTGTGATTTATTGATTGACTGACACTGTGAGGTTCACATCTGAATGCTGTTTCAGCATGACTGCTGAGCGTAAACTAAAATATTGAGATATTACTGTAATCCAGAACACAAGAGAGGGCAAAAAGCCGCTGAGCAGAGACAGTTCTGGTGAGATGTTAGAATAGTGTCAAAATGTGTTGTAATCTACCAATGCCACGTGCTTATTCATTTTTAACACTCTACAGAAAAGTCAGACGTACAAACTTCTTGTTTTTTCATGATCTCCAGCTGCAGAGCGCTGCTGCCATCTTCTGGCTGTGTTTGGAACAGACTGAAAACTAGAAAGAGTCAGTGATATAAATAGAGTCAGCCTAATGTGCTGATGTACATTAATATTAATATGAAGAAAATATGGGTAACAGTTTGCAATAAGGTTCATTAGTTAATATTAGTTAACAACATTAGTTAACATGAACTAAGAATGAACAATACTTCAAAAGCTTTTATCAATCAGAGTTAATTTCATGTTAATTTCAGCGTTTACTAATACATTATTGAAATCACCAGTTATGTTTGTTAACATTAGTCAATGCATTGTGAGCTAACAAACTAATAACGAGTGACTGTATGTTCATGAACTAACGTTAACAAAGATGAAAAAATACTGTAAATGTATTGTTTATTTACAGTGTTATTGCATTTGAAATGATGCAGTAATTAATATTTTATATAGCATTTATTGGGTGCGTGTTTAACCCTTGTGTTGTGTTGAAAATCCTTGATATAATCGATAATGACTGGCCTGTTAAATCTCTTGTAAATTCTGCTATATTATGACCAAATATTACATTCAATCTTTTAGTCAACTTGTTTTCTTTCAGTTCTTTCACAGATTTTTTATTTATTTTGGTCATTAACCCTTATTAATCCGATCTTATGTACTTCAGTTTTTGAGTGAAACAAAGTATATTTGTGTATAATATTCTCAAATATAATAATAATTTACTTAAATGTGAATGTGACAACAACAATATACTGATAATAAAAAAAACATTTCTTCTAAAAGAGAGACCTTTTTAAAAATGCATTCCAGTATATTTTCTTATTGTCTTATTTCATTTAAAATTGGACAATGAACATTCTAATAAAATTAGTTTTTTCACTTCTTAAACAAGTCATACACTGGTTTCTCTTCCCTTTTCAATAAATATGTAAGTCTTGAATATCCAATTTGACTTCTTGTGTACACAACCTGATTCCAAAAACAAAAACCTGTGCTAATTTAAAGAAAACAAGTTGGGGGGGAAAAAAAGACAGAAGCAATAGAGCCTTTTCCCAGACTGGGAACAACTCAAGTGTAAAAAAAAAAGTGGTTCACAAAAAAATACAAAAAATATCAAAAATGTTAAAAGAAGGTAAAGTCCCCCCCCCCCAAAAAAAAAAATATATATATATATATATATATATATATATCTCATTATTAAAACAGTTATTTTGTATTTAAATGTGTCTAAAAATGTCTCAACAATTAATATTACTTCTGGTTCATCAGTCACAGCTGGAAACTAAACACACAGCATGAGCAGCTTGTTAGCTGGTTTTAGCATTTCTTTGAGCACTCAGTACTGAAACACTGCCACACAATGCCAGGCCTCATTTCAAATAAGCGAAGCTCAAAGGACTAAGAAACAGTATGCTTTTCAAAAGATTTCAAAGAGTACACATGGAAAATATGAACGATTCATATCTGAAGACACTCCAAACCCGGCGCAGAAACACAATCCATATTAGCCTATAAAACACTGTCCTAATGACCAGTATCACTTACTGACCGTGCAAGTCATCACTTTCATTACGAGCCCACAGCACTGGAGCAGACCTCAGAGGAGATATTTAGAAAAATCAACTATTTTAATGATGTTCAGCATCTTCTGAGAGCATGAAAAAATCCTCACGGTTAGCTAATAATCTTATGTGTACAAAATAATGAGAGCCATAGTACACCTTAAACAAAATATATATTAACAGTCCAATGTTTACTTATGACTCTACATTCATTCATTACAACACTGTCAGTGTGAGATATTCACCACATTTCTGGCAGCAATATACTCATAAATCACACAATATATGCCCATTCAACCCCAATGAGGAGTGAAATAAAGTCAGTGCATGTGCTAAACTACCAGCAGATGGAGACAAATCCAGGACTAATGAGTGCACCACTGAAGAAGACCAGCAGAGGGCAGCAGAGACCAGCTGAACTCAATCAGCTTGATCTGCTGCCCTACACTTGAACTTTAACCCTTCTGGTCTCTTATCCAATCAGCTGCCCTGGTGATGACACAGAAGGAAACAGTTTCTCTAATTACACCAATCAAAGGAATGATGCACTTTCTGCCAGCCAATCACTGGCCTCTATTTACCAACAGATGCTGAAGATGAAGATGCGCTTTCTGCATTAGTCCAGAAGTCCTTCTTCCAACTCCAGAGCAAATGTCCAGAATGGAAGTGGTCATTAAAGTTTCCGCATTTGCTTATTTTAGCAGAAATGGCATTGTTTACTGGCTTACAGAGAGACAAAAGGTATACTTAAGGTATAAAAGTTAGTTTTTACATACACAAAATGATTTAGTCTCTTGTCAGAAATATAAACCTTTATACCTGACAAACAAAACTGAAAACTGATCTTCTTTAGAATGCAGTAAAATGCCTTCCCTTTTAAATTCCCTCCTTTTTAAAGATACAAACGTTAATTTTTAAGGTACAAAATTATATATATTTTTAATCCTGACTTAAATCATCATAATCATTAAAAAAGTTGCATTTCCAACAAGTAAAATACATTTATTTAAACATGCTTATCAATAGCAGGAAATAAACTTCATATTGTATTTTGTCATACTATACGGGGTAAGTTGTCATGATGAAAGCTGCCATTGAACAAACTTCAGTCATTTCAATACAGGGGCAAATTTTACAATTTAGCAATTAAGAAACACAACATTACTAAATAAATAAATAAATAAAACAAAAGTCAATCACCCAGCTTAACAAGTAAAGGTCTCAGCTCTAATAAAATAAAGAGAGTTGATGTAGATGTGCTATTGAAAACGACAACCATAACTCATATGCCATGCAAACACCTATCATACACCACAGGTGGTGGGAAATAAAACTCATTTTGAGGGGACATTCTAAAAGGCTTAACGTGGCGTACGCACCTTAAAACTGACGAGGGATACCCAAATTTCCTTATAAAGGACTTCTATAGGGGTGAACGCTTAAACGTGATATTATTCACTTTATACGCCGAATAAGAGCTTGTTCTTTTGACAGTGGCAAGTCTTTACTATAAATAAAATTTGACAGAAGTTTGGTTTCTCTCAGTCGTTGTTAAGGTACATTAAGCCACGTTAAGCTGTTTCCTTATAATGGACTTCTATGGGGGAGAAAACGCTTAACGTGATATTATTCACTTTATCTGTCGAATATGGAATCGTTCTTTTGACAGTAGTTAGTGATTATTACAAGGAAGGTTTGACAGAGATGTGGGTTTCCCTCGTCGGTTTTTAGGTGCTTTAAACCACGTTACGCGTTTTATAATGTCCCATGTTGATGCGCAGGTGCATCACTTCAGTCCACTCCAGCACACAAAGTTCACTTCATCTGAGCCACTGAAGAACAAAGTCAAAGTGAGGCTTTCAGCGTGACAGTCAGCAGTGTTTATAATACTGTAGCCTTGTTCTAGCGTGTCTTTTAAGATGCAGTAATGCTCTTACCTCGCAGAGCAGCGATGTTCTTCATTCTCCAGTATCTCTTTAGACTCCAATCTCATTCAACGTCTAATGATAGTCCATAAATCGTCCCATAGCCGCGTGACACGTCCTTCGGTGAACGTCCCACATCTCTCCACCAAACATCAACTCTCCTATAGATATTGATCGATTAAGGCACATCTTCATCCTCGTAGTAATGTTATTTATTCCTCCTGCTCGCTGTAACGTTGCGCGTCTAACGCGTAAAACACTCCAGACAAAAAACATACACTTAGACAAAGAAAAACATAGTCCTAGAAGTGAAAAGTCAGCAGGAATTCGTGTTGCCTGATGATAATGATGATGAGAGAGCTCCGCTGCGTCCGAAGTGAGAAGTTCAAGCCCCTCCAAGTTCCCAAACTCAACAAGTGCGCCCTTCATTCCACAGACGCGCACACGCACTCAGGACAGCGCGATGCATCATGGGAGTAGTAGTTTGCCCCAACCATTTATTTATTTACTACTAAGGCTGTATAATGTATTATATACTATCAGTATATTTAATATTAATTATGCATTAACATATATTAACCAATATTTTCAAAGTGTATTATAATATTTTTGGTGCAGTTTTTATGAGGCCAGATTAGTTTAGAGACTTTGAGAGAATTATTAATAATTAAGAATAATTTAGAGAATTTGAACCTTAAAATTACTTGCACAGCATCACTGAATCATTGAATTACAACATTGTTTTTTTTATTTCTTTATTTTTATTTAAAATTAGAAAAATTGTACATAAATAAATAAATAAATGTAAAAAGAAAAAAAAAATAATATTAAAATAAAGAAAAGTTTAATTTAAAAAAAGAAAAAGTCAAATAAAAAATGTTTTGATGTTAAACCTGTATTAAATAACAATCAGATTTTTTTAGACATTTTATGGGAGATTTAAACTAAAAGAAAAAAAAGATAAAATAAATAAATAATTAAATTTATATACGAATTTTGCTGTTTATGTTTTATGCTTTGTATCATATTTGATACATTCTTGCATGGCTCATATAATTTAATAAAGTGAGAATATGGTGGGGAAAACATCAATCTTTTTCACAGGTTCAAAATAAAAAAATAAAAAATGCAATTTGTTGCAGATTCTGATATTTATATGGACAAAAAGTAGATATACTTACATTAAATGCATGTAAATCAGTGATCGCTCTATTTCTCCAATAATATGTCTTAGTGAGATGTGATGGAAATGATCCAAACATATAATGCAATGCAATCCAATGCTGATGAAGAAATACAGGCTCCTCAGAAGATGTGAGATGTTTTGGAGGCTTGTAAAGCAGAGCTGCTTCAGTCCAGTAAGAGTTCATCTGGAAATATTACTAAAGTTATTCAAGTTTACACCTAAAGGACATTGGAGCACGCGCTGAAGCTGGACGTTTGTACAATTACACTAAAAGAACTTCTGCTTTATTCAGATGTATAGCTGCATATTTAGGTTTTTTTATTATATATTCAGGTTTAGTTCTGATAGAATTTTTTCATTTGCAAAACTATATAGTGAAATAAATCCGTAGGAGTTAGTGCATATGTGGTCAAAAGCAATGATTTATTGAATAATACGCTCACCCACACACATAATTCTTGGTTGGTGAGCTCGTCCAAGCTGCATTACTGCGTGACCGAGAGGCAGACTACCAAACACAAAGACATTGTGAGCCGTCTCTCTGTTTAACCCCAACACATTCCTTCACACATGCCATAACCAAAACCACTTCAGTGCCACAGCTCATATGACTCTTCCAGGTTATGTGAAAAACACTACAGAAAGACCTCTTTCTTCATGATCTGGGTCAGGGTGATGAGAGCGCAAGACTCATGAACAGTTGTTGTGTGTCATTTATTCAAAACTGAGCTTTTTTTTTTCTACATTAGAAGCCTTACATAAAATATTCAATTGTTGATCCCTAAGTCTTTAAATTAGGAGGAGACCGACTGCTTCCTCAGAATCACCCTTTATATGTCTTTTGTTGGGTCAATAAAGCTCTATTCTGTATGTTAAAGTGTTACTCCACCTTTTCTCATTAATCACTTTCTCGTTCCAAACACTCGCTCCACGTCTGCTGCGTTCTCAAAACTCTCTAGAATATCAAAATCTACTGCGGGTGGCAGATCTTTTTCCTATTTAGCTCCCAAACTCTGGAACAATTTACCTAAT
>JAUCMR010000066.1:1337371-1348276 GCA_032357425.1 Enteromius argenteus
ACACCAACCACAATTTATATGTAAAGCCTAACTTACTGCCCGCTGCTGTGTAACGTCAGAGTAATTACATGCTAAATACATAGCAATTGTCTACTTAATATAAAGTGTCACACTTTATTTACCAAAAAGTGCTGTTAGACCTGTTACACATTTGTACTTTCATTACCAAAAAGTGTTGTTAGTACTGTTACACATTTGTACTTTCATTACCAAAAAGTGTTGTTACTAATGTCCTGTTACACATTTGTACTTCCACACACCATTCTGAGGGTTGTTACAGGTGTGTAGTTATAGAAATATTACAGCTGTAGATACTGTGTACTTACACTGTGGTTACATACTACATACATATCTAGTTACTTTGGAAGTACACAGGTATTAGGGACACTTAATATAAAGTGGGACCAAAACGGTCAAATAAAAATTAATAAATATCATGAATTAATGTATTTGCAACAAAATGACTTCAAATAAAATAGTAAAATGTAAAATACACTAAAATAAAATCTAATTCAAAATATTGGCAAAAGCAAAGCTAGTATAAAAATGCGACTAAAATAACTGTGATCCTAACTTCCACCAAGCTCTGCACGTCTGGGCCAGTGGGCTTCAGTGGGTCCAGTCAGAAACATGCTCTGTACCTTCAAACGCTGCCTACTCTGAAACAACAAAAACCCGTCCCCGTTTCTTTGAAGAGCCTCTGAGCATCTGGTTTTAACAGTCCACTTGAGTATGTGGGTACTGGGGAATGCAAGGACTGCTTTGACTGGGAGAAGAGCGCTGGGAAAGAGGGAAGAAACAGAAGAGTGGCTTTCTCTGGAAAACAAACAGACTTTTGTTTCCGAGCGCAGAGAGAGACAGAGACAGAGAGAGAGAGAAGACTGTCTGTCTGCCTTCAGCGGCTCACGACGAAGAACGAGACCGCTTCAGAAACACATCCAAAAACCTCCAACAGAGCTCTGAGGCCATGAGGAGGTCAGGTCAAGACGTCCAGACGCCAGAGTCAAGGTGAAATAATGTTAGCAGAAGCACTTCAGCTTGCGTATACCTGAAATGCTGCAATTCTTGGTTAACCAACATCATGCTTCACAAACATGGTTTTTAAAAGTCACCTCTGACTGAACGCTCTATAATGTCCATTATTATCATTTGTAGAGGTTTTTTTTTTTTTTGATGTTTTGGAAGGTTTTAGTTGTTTAGTTTAGTTTAGTTGATGCTCAGCCAGCTCACCTTAACTACCAAAAACTAATAACGCTTTCTCTTCCCAGAAATCCCAACTAACTGAAGGACTTTACGGTCATGCAAGCACTGATTCCATCATTGCTTTAACTAGAAAGAACAGAGAGAAGATTTGTGAGATATACTGTACACTCAGAATTCTGTTTATATCTTGCAATTCTGAGAATTTCTTTCTTTCTTTTGCACTGAGGCAAAACAATATAGACTTAACATTGTGTGTGTGTAGTGAATGCTATAATGCTATAAGATTTGAATCCTCAAAAAAAAATATATATATATATAAATATATAATATTAGAATGCTTAAAATCTGCCGCAGAATAAAAAACAATAAAGAAGTTAACTACAACTTTATATCTCACAATTTGCTTTTTGTTTCTTTGAGGAAAAGGTGACAGAATTATAAGTTATCATTTCAAAAAAAGTCATAATTGAACAATATATACACACACATATATATATATATATATAATTTTATTATTATTATTTTTTGGATTCTGTGGTGTGGGAAAAAAGCCAGAAAAATATTAACTAGGCTACTATGAGAAAAAAAAAAAAAGAATTCGGAGTTTATATTTTGAAATTCTAAATTTATTTCTCACAATTCTGACAAAAAAAAGTGCAATTTGTGAAATTAAATTTCTTATATGTTTGCCTCATAAACAAAGCTAAATTATTATTATTAATAAAACTCTAACAGTTTTTCAAACACGTATAAGGTATGTTTCAATGAAAATCTCCCACCATATTATCACCCAGATATATTTAAAGTTGGATACACTCTTAAAAATAAAGGTTCTTTAAGGGCATCGATGGTTCTAAATAGAACCTTTAACATCCATGTAACCTTTCAGATGCAGAAAAGGTTCTTAAGATGGTTCTTTTAGGAGCTGTTCGCTGAAAGGTTCTTTGGGGAATCTTTATTTTTATATAAGTTCGTCCAGTTTTATTTTCTTTAATATATTGCTTTTATTAAGCGATAAGAGCAAAATGTAACTACACTGTCACCCAGTTTCAATCTGTTAAATGCAACACTAAGATATTACAATCATCAATATCACGGTTTCTTGTCAAGCTGAAACGATGTGCATTGTGAAAAGTGCTATAGAAATGAAACGGACTCTGCTTGGTGTTTTCAGGCTGACAAAGGCCTCTTTCTTAAGCCGTATCATGAGCTGCTGCCTGTGTTTACTTACTGAACAAACCATGTATCTATTGGTCTTTTAATCAGGAGCAAACAGAAAGCACAAGCCCTCAGCTGTCAGAGCGGATGTAGAGAGATTACATGATCGCAAGACTAATGCAGAACAGCTTTCCCAGCGGAGAAACACAGACGGTACGGCACAAACACTAAATAAAGACACGTATTCTGTCTCAACATCTGCAAGCTTGGGCTCACATCTGGATGGCGGTCTCGCTCACACACACAGGACCTCATTGAGACACATAGTGGAGTCCAGGTGCTTCAGCGCTTACAATGCGGCTCTGATTCTCAGCGACGGCTAATAGATTCCAGCTGGAGCTGTGATGTGAACACTTGTTAGCCGCTTTCCTTCTCGCTCTGTCTGCCAGGATTCTCCTGCTTAAAACACACTCACACGATCACAGCAGTGTGTGTGTGTGTGTGTGTGTGTGCAGAGATCTCACAATACCAGCTTTGGCCACTTGGTGACAGCAGCACACAATACTGTCAGAAAACTCTGCATATGCCCTTTAAAGAAATAATTCACCCCGAAATGAAACTTCTGTCATCCTCTGGTCCTTCTGGCCCAGTATTAGTTTGACAGAGAACAATTAAGCAGACGCTGTTCTGTTCCAAAACACGCCTGACCGAGCTCTCAACTCTTTACAAGAGAAGCATCTCAGCATTTCATTTTCACTCATTAAATCAGCTCCTTCCTCTGTATTTTTCTGTTTCCCAATAAAAATATCTACTATTCTTAAATCAAGACATGGTTACTCAGAAGCACAATGGTTTCAAGTATTCAGTTTTGCTTTCTGAGAAATGTATCGATTTGCACTAAACAAGTAAAAAATACAGCCAATAGGGTCAGAACAATTTTCTTGTTTTCGGATGCAATAGACTTTGTTTTTCTTATTTTTATGCAAGCCTGTTTCCAGCACAGGATTAAAAAGAGAATATAAAAAAGGGTTCAAATAAATAATAAAAAAGGATAAAAAAAGAAAGGTGATTGGGATTATTTATCTGGCAACTCTTTTTTTTTTTTTTTTTAGAATTGCATAGTATAAACATGAAACTGTTGTCAGGAAACTTAAAAACAAAATCTGAATTGAGAGATATGAACGCACAATTGCAAAATAAAATAAAATAAAAGTTACAAATGGCATTTTTCTTTTTCACTCTATGGAAAAAACAAAAATAACAGAACTGCTGGATGTAAATTTTAAAATGTGAGGGAACAAAAGTCAAAATTATGAGTTTATAATATAAGAAAATATTAACTGTCAGATATAATTTCATAAAAACACTCATTTTAATTTTGGGCTTTATTGATTTTTCTTCTCCTTTTTTATCTTATGCTTATGTTTTAGGCATAAATATGAATTTCCATTCACTTTTTTGAAAAGAAGACATTTTGCCTCAAGTAAATGTTTTTTGATATAAGAATGTTTATATATTTGAATAAATATAGACACATGTATATAAATGGTTAACGGTAAGTTCCCATAAAATTAACAGTAAAAACCGTAAATTGATGTTCCCAAAATTCCCTGCATTGCATTTTAAATCTTGTTTGAATTTGATGTTTTTTTCTTTGAAATAACTGTTTCTTCTTAGTTTTTTCTTATCACTTATGTTTATTAGGGTTGTATGTTACATGTAATGTTGTTAGATGAATGTTTATTGTATATTTGAGTGTAATGAGTCACCATGATGGTGTTTAGTGTTTGTGTGAATGACTCTGAGCTCCTTCTATATATGTTGATATTTAAAAGCTGCTTGTGATGGGCTTTGGTTCATCATGTGACTTCACCTGCGTTTGGTGCTTATTAGTGTATTTCAAAGATACAAAACAGATTTCGGTGCTTTAATAGGTTAGTATATTAACATTATATCAGTTGATATAATTAAATACGGTATTTAACTGTAAATTTAACTTATAACCGTAAAACCACAAACGTTGTTACTGTATTTTGTACGGTAGAATTCATCAGCTTTTCACCGTAAATTTTATGGAATTTTTTTTTACAGTGTAGGTAAAAAAAAACCCTAAAAAATACAGTTAACTAAGACAATAAAAAACAATAGAAACTCGAAAACAAAATAAAAAAAGCATGACTTTTGAAAATTAAGATATCCTGCTTTTCCAAACAAACCCTTAATATTACAGAACAGCCATATATATACAAACACACACACACATATATATATATATATATATTTTTTTTTTATTTTATTATTAAATCCATTCCCTTCAATCTAGCAGAGGACACTCCAGGCAATTTTTAAAAGCATTAGCACATATTGTATTTTACCATTACATCATTAATTTTTTTTTCCTTCAATCCAATGTTTTTCCTGTCCTCATATTAGATTTAATTCAACTTATCTCTGAAACACAAAACGAGATGTTCAGAACGTCTTAAAGGCTCTTTTTCAAACAACAAAAGAAAAAGTGATTTATAAGGCTAAGTTCAAAAAAGCACTATAAGAGCATAACGAAATGATTACTTGTGCACCGTGTTCTTCTGAATTCAGTGTTTTGTGAGGACATGCTCCACATTTATTTTGCCTTTCCATTCGCTCGCAGACAACAGAAGCTCAGTTGTTCTGCTTTTGTGGTTTGTGAAAGACAAAGGATTGATATATAGGTGTGATTAAATGTTTGGATGAACTGTTCATGTCTTACCTGGCACTTTCAAACGTAGCTGAGGGAGTTTTACCGACCGCTCCAAAACCCACGCCAACAGCCAGACCCTCTGAAACACACAAAACACACACACACACACACCTGGTCACGCTTTTTCACCCACCAAGAAGAAAAGTGATCACACAGAATCAAGCTCTGCTCTCAGATCCCATCATTCCTGCACTGCACTCCATATACAGTCATCAATGAGGCAGTCTGTGAGGTGTTATCTGCCAGTTCAAAGACACTCATCTGTCCAGTAACTGTCCAGTTCTCAGGTCACTGTGACTTAGAAATGAATCTGCAGGCCGTACTGAAGATACTCCTTTCTGTTTTAGAGACAACAGCCATTAAAGGGATTGTTCTGTGATCACAAACAGATATTTATTATTTGATTTCATAGAATCAAAGTCAATGGGGTCCAAAGTTGCTCAGACCCCAACATTCTTTAAAATTATATTCTTTTGTGCTCCATACAGGCTTGCAATGACAGGATTTTGATTTTCAGATTCCTTTTAAAGATTGATGTAGCATTAAATAAAAACCGAAAGTTTTGTTCTTTGATTATGATCAAATAAGTCATTTTTGAAGCCATTGTAAAATACTTTATAAACACAATTTTGCTATATTTCATGTTGTTAAATTGATACATTTACATTACTTTAGTGTCATTCAGTGTATTTTTCATGTTTCTAAAAAATATTAATTATATTTTTTTCATAAACAAGAGGAAGAGGAAAAACAGTTAAATAATAATCATCTTGCTTGTTTGTCCTTTTAATTAATTTTCTGTAACTTTTATTTTATTTTTACTTACTTTTTATAAATTTTTTTATTTATTTATTTTTTGTTTCTTTCTTTTATGGAAGCCTGTTTCGCCACAGGAAACTAAACTAAAAATAAAAAGTTAAATTAAAATTAACATTAAAATAAAATAAAATAAAAAAAGGAAAAATTATTTTTTTTTAAATACAATTAATTAAATTAAAATACAATTTAACATTAAATAAATGTAAATTAATTTAAATTAAATTATTTAAATAAAAATCTATATTACTAAATTAAATTAAATAAAATGCAAATAATAATAAATTAATCTATTTAAATCAAATTAAAAGAAAAGAAAGAAAAGAAAATACAATACAATAACATTAAATTATTTAATTGTGATCCAAATTTGCAAGATATAAACTCAAATCTGTTAGATATAAACTAAGAATTACAAGATATTGTAATTTTAAGAAGACATACTGTAATTGTTAAATGCTGTTTAATTAATGCTGTTAATTTAAGGTTTATCACATTATTTAAGTGCCATTTAGTGTATGTTAGTGTGTTATCATGATTAGTAATTTGGTATATTACTATTAATTAAGTTTATGTCCTTAAGTCCTGTTTATAGAAATAAATGACACTTCAACAAATATTAACATACAAAACAGTTAGTTTATAAATTGCAATAATATTCAAAATATTACTGTTTTCATCAAAAAAATGCAGTCTTAGAAATGTCTATATGTATTGTTCTCTTTTTTAAGTATTTTATATACAGTATATATATTTATGTATATTTTATATGTATATATATATATTTTTATTTATATGTATTTAGTTGACTGATATTTATTTGTTTTAGTACTTTTTAAAACTAGCTTCATGATTATTAATTTGGTATTTTAACATTATTCAAGTTTATGAAAAAACCGTTGCTACTGTCTCTTTCACAGTAAAATTCTGGCAACCTTTCTGTTTGATTTCATTTTGGAGTCATACAGTATGCTTCCCAACATTCATTAATGAATTGTGTGTTTGACCTCTATACTAAACGTACAACATCACAGAAAGTTCATGTTCAAAATCACTTTCCAAACTTGCTTCTGTTTACTCAGTTCTGTTTCCTGTTATCAGCGAGTCATCGTGTGTGTTTGGGGCTGGATTAGTCTTGATCTCCTGTGGTTTGTTCTGCTATTTGAGTTTAGCTTTCAAACATCTCTCACAGCACTGAGACAGACGCGCTTTTTTCAGTCCAGCAGCATCTGATAAACTCACATCCAATCAGAGTCCAATTCAACTCCCATCATCCTCTACAGCGACACACACCTCCGGACACATCCCGGTGTGTGTGTGTGTGTGTGTTTATGTAAATATTTTCATTCAAAGCCATCACTTCAGATTAATCAGGTCAATCTTATCTTTAGCCAGGAAAATTCATTCTGGGCTCAGAGGAAATTAAGGATATGTAAATGCATTGGATATCAAATCAAGCTGACATGAAATCAGATAAAAGTCTGAAGTAAACACTTGTGCTGCGGTTAAAGTGACAGTTCAGGTAGTCTTTCTGAACCTAAACGCTCATCAGCAAAGCACCTGAGGTCAACCTGCAGAATTTAAATCATTTCAACAAGAAGAGATCATGTGAAGAGTCTTTAAGGAAACCAACTGCTTTAAGAAAGAGGTGGGTTTGGGGTCCGATTTAATTGATTTTTTTAAATAAATAAAAACATTTTTGCAAAGAGTGAAAGTAAAGACACGTATGTAAAAAAACCCCATTTAAATAGATCACGGTTTGCACAAAAATATTGGTCAGCGTAACTGTTTTTAACATTAATAATAATAAGAAATATTTCTTGAGCAGCAAATCAGTATATTAGTATGATTTCTGAAGGATCAGCTGAAAATACAGCTTTGGTCACAAGAATCAATTGCACTTTGTTATATATTCATATAGAAAACAGTTACCCAAAAAAAATCACATACCCAAAATCAGCTGAAAATGTTTAAAACAAATGGTGTAGGCCTATACCCATTGAAATCCACTTCAGGCCAGAACAGCAGGTGAACACACATCTTCATCGCTGCTGCTCGTATCACACAAGGTGTAATCACATCCAGAGATTGATTACAAACGTCCCCTCGAGCTGATCTATACTCCACCCCCATCCATAAAACATGATCTTCCCTCGTTCAGCCTCCTTCTCATCCCTCACGTGCTCCAGAAGAGAGAAATGAAGACGTCTTACTTCTCCATCCACATAACACTCAATCTCCAGCACAAAACAGACATTTCTGGACTTCTGACTTAAAATCAATAATTAAAAGGCAGGATGAATGATGTCTAATGCAGATTGAGTTGAGTATTAAAGTGTATTCAGTAAAAGCAGAGGCTAATAAAAACATCATGGCCATATCTAGTCCTGCTCGCAGAAGTGATGCAACACAGTTCGGATGTTTCATTTAGTTTAATAAGTGAGTCATGCACGGCACGCCTCGGGACTCACAATAAATGAACCAAAGGATATCTTCATTGTCACCAAAAAAAGTGCATTCAGCATTCATGACCATTCAGAGTGTGATTTTACACCATGATGACCTTTGACCTTTACCCATACACTCACCAAAAAAAAAAAAAAAAAAAAGGTCAAATAAATGGTTCCATAAAGAACCTTTAACATCTGAAGAACCTTTCTGTTTCACAAAAGATTCTTCGTGGCAAAAGGGTTCTTTAGATTATAAAAAGATACAAAAGATATGATTCTTTAAAGAACCTTTGACCAAAAATGGTTCTTCTATGAAAGCACTCTGAAGAACCATGTGAAGCACCTTTATTTTTAAAGAGTGTAATCTACATTCCTACCCTCATATTATTTGTCAAATTGCCAAAAGTGGTGATGCACCAAGTGCCTCTGGAATATTTGAAATGAGCTAGTACTGCAAAAGAAGTGTAACTCAAAATACTTGATATTATATCATTTTTTTATTCCTATATCATGATTTAAAACACCAAATTCAGCTCAAAAAAAAAGGATCATGTTACACATTAGACTGGAGTAATGACTGATGGAAATTCAGCATTGCATCACAGAAATAATTTATATTTTAAAGTATATTAAAATAGAAACCCATTATTTTAAATGGTAAAAATATTTCATAATATTAACTTTTTCCTGTATTTTTGATCAAATAAATGCAGCCTTGACGAACATGAGAACCATCTTTAAAAAAAAGTTTCCAAACATTTGACTGGTAGTGTATATATAATGGACAAATAAAATTGAACAGTATCTAAAATAGTCAAATAAACTACAAAGACTGAAGAAAAGAGGAGAAAACAGTTATGAAACAGCATCTACATCTATTTAAAACTCTCATGACCACCTTTACAAGAATTTATCATGCTTTATTTTAGGCTTATTTATTGTGCAAATTTTAGGCTAACTTGTAGAATTTATAGGCTATTAATTAATCTGGAAAGGGAATAAATTTTATTACAACTGTGGCATGTTGTAGCTGTTGGTTGTAAATGTGCAGGCGGTTGTTTCTTGCTTTATTGATTAATTTAAAAAGTCACTATTGGCCTGGTAATGATTAATAGACTAGTCATGTTATAATAAATGCCACAATTAAGAACTATGGTTCATGGCCTTCAGGTTTTCCTAAATATGACATAGATTAAACTATTAAGAGCCTGATGAACTTTGTAAAACATAAACAATATCAATATAAGAAAATGTTAAGTTAGATGGCATGTTGAATTAGAACATTCTGTCAAACTAGTCCCTAAATAATATACAATTATTACTGAAACTTATGCTCTTATGCTCATCAAGGCTGCATTTAATCTAGCAAAATGTTATTACAATATCAAATAATGGTGTCTACTTTAATACATTTAAAAATGTATTTATTTATTTATTTTTTGTTTTGCAAAGTTGAATTTCCATTGATGAATAAAAAGTTCAAATGAACAGCATTTATTCAAAATATAATTTAGAATTTCTTTCAAAAATAAAAATAAAAAAATAAAAACCCCAAACTTTTTAACAGTAATGTATAATTTTAGAAGAAAAAAAACATCTAATTTAAATAAATGCTCTTCTTTTTAACTTTTTACTCAAAGAATCCTGAAAAATAAGTATCACAGGTTCCAAAAAATTGATGGATGTATATTAAAATAGAAACATTTTATTTTACATTGTAATAATATTTCAAAATATTATATATTCCTGTATTTGTGATCAAATAAAGGCAATATTGATGAGCATAAGAAATCCTTTTTTTTTTAAAGGTCTGATCCCAAACTTCTTAACTGTAGAGTATATAATACTCTAGAACATTACATTAAAAAAGTTATTACAAAACAACTATATTTTTCATAATACATATTATGTTACACAAGTCTCACTTTTTCTCTCTCTCTGTCTTTATATCAGATCTATATAAGAATACTGCATTTAAATTGTATATATATATATATATATATATATATATAAAAATATAAGAATATCATAAAATTGATCAAATATGCAAATATCAATTTCAGTGTTACTAAAAAAATATTTTCCATAACTTTGATTGTGAATGTAACTCATTTTATCACAAATCCTATACACAAATTACTGTAGATGTACTATGAGTGTATTGTGTTTAAAAATCGCAATAATGGCTAGAAATATATACGCAAAAAAACAAACATATATATATTAAAAAAAATAAAAAATCTTCCAGCTCACTAGGGCATAAGATCAGCAGCATGATTAACATGGCCCTACCGTCTCACACCCATCAGATATTCCCGACAGATTCCTTAAATAAATCTGAAAGCAATGACAGCAGCAGAACACTCAGAGTGATTAAACTCTGCTCAATAAAACACTGCTTCAAACGCTCATTCATAATCAGGCCCGGAGTGGCTAATCGGGAGAACCGGGAGAAGTCCCTGTGGGCCGGTCCATTTTGGCCGCGACGAGGGCCGGTGTCCCTATACGTTAGCTGCCTGCACTCAGTCGCACTTTTTA
>JAUCMR010000066.1:1372894-1383601 GCA_032357425.1 Enteromius argenteus
CCAGATCCAGAAACATAGTAAAAACATCAGTAAAACAGTCCATGTGACATCAGTGGATCAACTTCAGTTTTGTGACGATAGGAAAATACTTTTAACAAAAATAACATAATTTACTCAACCATTCTTCTCCTATGACTTACGTCTTCCGCCATTTTAGAGAACATTACTGCGTAAGCATACTTTCTTCTAGGCGCAAACAGCCACAGATTACACACACACGCGTGCTTTCACCCGGACGTAAACAAGGCTGATTACATCAAACACATTCAAGCTTGCGTATGCGCTGTGTTCAGCAGGGTGGAAGACGTAAGTTTTTGCAAATAAGAGGTAAGTAAGAGTAAATTATGTTTCTTTCTGTTTTCTTTGCACAAAAAATTATTCTCATAGCATCACAAAAGTGAGGTTGATCCACTGATGTCACATGGACTGTTTTACCAATCTTTTTAATATGTTTCTGGATCAGGGATCATTTCAGTTGTGTTGCTGTCTATGGAGGGACAGCTCAATGATATCATCAAAAATATCTTAATTTGTGTTCTGAAGATGAACGAAGGACTTATGGGTTTGGAACGACATGAGGGTGAGTCATTAATGACTGAATTTTCATTTTTGGGTGGACTAACCCTAATTTGCTTGTATTATTTCTGCTAGGACACTTGCATTCCTCCTGGTATTACCCCTTGAAACCAGCAAGTAGAACAAATTTATCAAATTTTAACCCATTCTAACCCATTTTTAATGCCTAAATAAACATTTAAAAGTATCATATTCTTATATGTTTTATGCGTTTGCTGAATGCTTTATTTGCTATTCAACATATTTAAAAAAACTGAACCCATCATTTGGGAGAAATCAGCAAACTTTTGCCTAAAACACAATGGCCAAAGGCAAAGGCAAATGTTGCTTTTATCCCCAAGACATTACAGTAAGTGCAGCTACATGCATGCACCAGATTTCTGGGTGCAGATAAAGCACAGCGTGTGTGAGTCGTGCTGGCAGGGCCCTTCCAGCACTGAACATCCCCACCGTCTCACAACAAACTCAGCTCATGCATCTGAATCAACAATAGGAAACGTGCAGTGCTGAGAAACACGGGCCACAGCTAAACCTGCAACACTTCACACACAAAACATGCATTTTCATAGGTTTCATCCTTATTTGATGTGAAAAAAAAAAATATGGCAAAGCGACATCTTCACTTACACACCCCACATTTCTCTCTCAGTTCTGATCGTGTCTGAAGGATGATGTGATGGCTGGAAAGGAAAAACACCCAAAGAAATCACACGAGAAGAAGCAGTTTTATGCAAACACTTTCTATGAAGCCTCTATATGAAGATACATTATATAAGTATTACTAAAGCACCCAGAATGCATTTTAAACTGCAACCACAGTTATAATCATTTTTATTCCTGTTTTAAAGCAGTAAAAAATCTCGAAACAAACTAATAGTATTAATTTCCTTTATCATATCATGTATTATTTATTGATTTATATAAAACCTTACCCAAAGTTACAGCTGGTGATTATGTATTGTGTACAGTGTATACTATACACTTGTATAGTGCAATAAGTAGTAAATACAGTATTACATACATTTCTCTCACTGGATGCCATTGATCTGGCTTTAATGCACTGGATTTCAAAAATACATTTTGTTGCTTAAATTAATAAATAATATTATATTATATAAATATGGGTCAAAGACAAAAAACTATAAAAATGTAATACTGTAAATGTGTAATACTGCTTTAAGTTGTTGAAAGAAAAAAATATGGCACTTTTGTTTTCCTGAGCCAAAAGAAAATATCATTTTTTATGATATCATTTCAAATATCATATCATATTTTTCCTTGGTTTACTAAATGTATCCACTAAAATGTCATTCAGTGCCACAATCTTATCAGGCATATTTACAACAAAAAGTAATTTATGACACATAAAAAGACAAAATTACATTCACCCCAAATAATAATTCATTGCAATTTTACATTTTTTAAATTTGCCATTTTTTGTTTTGTCCATTTGTCAGTTAGATTCTCTTTTACTCATCTAAAACACAATACAATTTCATTTGCTTTATATTGCTTTATATATATATATATATATACATTTAACATTTTATTCTCCAAAACTTATTTGAAACCTTAAAAGTAGACACTTGTGCTTTCTATGGAAATAAAATCACTTTTGTGAATGTCTTTTGATGCAGACATCTTGTGTGTGTGTGTGTGTGTGTGTGTCTATGTGTGTGTGTGTTCTAAGGTATTTTGAATTCCTTTCTAAAACACTGCATATATAGGCTTCATGGAAACTGTTTGAAATCAATCAAGCAGAGCAGATTTGAGAGGAAGCAGTCAATCACGCTCTTGCAATAGCAGCACAGAAGATAAGAAAGCTTTGTCAGATGCTTAGCCTTCCCTCGGACCCTTTGTGTGATCGTGGGCAAACACAGAATATTTGCAAAGCTGAGGGTGAATTTACAAGCGGTCTTAGCCAACAGATGATGAAGAAACAAAACACATACACCCCGAGCACACACACACACACAGAGCTCTGTGTAAGTGTGTGAGGTCACATTCACCACACACACACACACCTGAGATTCTCCCTCACACACACACACAGACTTCAGCACATACTGTTATGCACAAAAATACTATAAAGCACCATAAAGTAAAACATGCCTAGACTGTATGCATTATAATGAATGATCAAATCTGAAGACTTTTTAATATTTCTGTTCAATAAAACCATTCAAGTGTAAATTATATCATAATTTTAATAAAACATACAAAATAAGTCAGAACCTATATATAGGCCCAAAGGCAGAATTATACCCTTCGGCGCATGACGTCTACTGCAATGCACAGATATATTTTCAGATTTACACATATTCACTTTATTTGTTCCCCACTAAATAATGTCATTTCACTAAATGTTTAGATTTTATAAAATTGTGCACTCATGATTTTTCTAGCTGCTAAATTATCCTCTAAACTAGTTAATAATAGTATTTTGGTCATAGATTATGATTATATATATTTAATATAATTTGTCATTTTTCATTAAAATGAAGTTGTCTATATTTAGTAGATTGTGTTTAACACACAAAAGAGAAATTCTACATTGACAAAAATGCACTGGTATCAGATTGGATCAGAATCGACCAATAATCAGATTGGATCTGAAAAAAAAAAAAATAGTAAAAATAAATAAATAAATAAATAAATAATAATAATAATAATAAATAAATAAACACATTTAAATAAAATAAAATAAAAACTGAAAGAAAAGCTTAAATACTATATAAAAAAATACCAAAACAGAATACAGAGTCAAAATTAATATTATATGAACTGTTTGGTTTTCTATTCATTTTCTATGAAGTTTATTGCTCATGCAACCTTTTTACTAAAGTTTTAGACATACATGTAAAAATATGTATAAAACATGATTGCTGTGTTATTTTAGACTGGACTGGACTTTCTAGCAACATAATGTAATAAAATATAATCTACAAAAGTAATAAAAGCTTAATGCAAACTAAGAAATAACTCCGTATGTGCTAGCTAACTTAGGATGAGTGTGTGCAGGCATTTGTGGTTTAATGTGTATAATGACATGGGTACTACAACGTAAACATGGTTTATGAGGACACTTCCTGTGTCCCCGTAAACCAAAAGGCTTATAAAACATACTAAGTGCATGTTTTGACAATAACAAAATTTCGGGAGAAGCGATAACCGAATTAATCTCAGCTGCATCGCATCTCCCAATCAATCTCCTCGTTTCGATTGCCCAATCACGTCCTCCCTGCCTACTATAAATACACCTGCTTTCCTTTCATCCGCATCTCGCTTTGTGCAAGCCCTCCTCCTCCCCTTCTCCTCCCTCTTCTCCTTCCTTCCTCCGGGGGGGCAGCTGGAAACCGAGCCGGGCGCCCTTGCCCTCGCTAGGGCTCAGCCCACCAGGGTTCGGAGCCTGCCGCTCTACCGGCTCGCTTTCCCGCACAGCTCGCCAAATCTGCTTTCATCTTATCCTATTCCATTCAATCTTATTCTATTCATTAATGAGATAGCGCGAACTCGTGAAACAGTGTTTTATGAAATTCAAAAACTGCACATAGTTTCCTGTGAGGGGTAGGTTTAGGTGTAGGGTCAGTGTAAGGCAATACCACATACAGTCTGTACAGTATAAACACCATTACACCTATGGAGAGACCCCATCAATCACAATTGCAAGTATGTGTGTGTGCAACTAGCATCTTTACATTTGTGTTGTTGTCTGTAGTCAAATAAAATTAATTTTAAATAAAATTAACCAAAATGAATTATTAAAATGTATAAATGATTAAAATGTAATTATTTGTCATGGTTTTGATGTTCATAGTTACTTAAAAAAAGAATAAAATAAATGAAAAATAAAGATAATTACATTTAAATTTAATAACTAATTAATTTGTTGTTTATGCATCACTTCATTAAAATTAATCATATTTTAAAAATTGAAATAAATGAATAAATCAAGTCATTTATTCCAGTATTGTTTTGATGTTGATACACACTTACTGAAAAGATTAAATAACTAGAGTGTTCCCGCAGGCCTGCTTTTAGTAATCCTGTGTGAATTTTACTGAGCGTAATAATTGCAGATAATCACGATATTCACAAAAGCCCAGTGTGAGTAATGATAATCCTGCGTGAAAATGGTTTAATGCAGCGGCCGAACACAATCATGAAATTATGAGAGTAATAATGCCATTAACCATAGCAAAAAATGTGATAATTACAACCAACTGACATTCATTTATTTAATTTGCTCATTTACTCTAACAATCTATATATTATATATGTAGAAAACATTTCTTTATGTATCTGTGGTGTTCAGGAGCTGTCTGAGCTTCCGGCCGTTTCACAGACTGCACTTTCACTTGTTCATCGTGTAATCTTCTCACACTCGTTTAGCTGGGTTAATTAGTCTGGGTGCATTCTGCCTCAGGAATTACAGCTGCACGCATTTAACAATGTTCTCAAGGCCAGAGAAGTCCAGCTACGGGGTCTTTTCTCTATAAAGAGAGTTATAAAATCCATGTTTTTCGTGAGTCACTGCACTACTTTGAGAAAATGTCAGATATTAAAATAAAAATACTGTTAATCATAATGGGTGGAGTGAAGAATGGAGATTTCAGTTTCAGGACATTTTCAGGAAAGCTTGATGTTATATACATCAGTCAGAGTCAGAGATGAACCGCAGATCAGGCACAACTCAATTGTGAAAGCAAAAAACTATTTTCTCTGTAGTTTAGTGGGTTTATTGTCACCATATGATCTAAACGATCACGGGTTTTGTAGCCCCCACAATGAAACAGCTATAAATAAATCAATAAATAATATTTTCTTATTGTACATGAAGAAAAAAAACTTTAAAATGTTTAATATTTACTATTTTTAAACACATGGCACATTTTATTGTATTCTACTCATTTTTAAATATAAATATTTATACATACATATATATATGTATAATTATTGGCACCCCTAGATTTTTTTATACATGTGTATGTAGAGATATTTTACTCATAAAAAATATTTGTGGTCAACATGTATTGGAGAAAAGCATTTATTTCATCACAAGAATTTCTCCCTATTTTCAATTGTTTTACTTCAGTGATAGGTTAAAATTTTGTACATTTTTTGAATGAAAGATCAAAAGGATAAACAATGCAGATTTATTTTTACAGCCACCTTTGCTCAGATTTACCAAGGGTGCCAATATTAGTGGAGGCCACTGTATGTGTTTGTAAATGTATATATACATAAACAAACACAATATACAGACATTTAAATTATGTAAACAAAAACTTTTTTGGATGTGATTAATCATTTTGACAGCACTAATATATATATATATATATATATATATATTATAAACACACACACATAAATACACACACTAAAGCTAAATCTCCCTCGAGTTTAGCAAACGTCTGATCTGCCTGTGCTCTTTTTATGTTAAATTGCAAAAGCTACACTGCAATATTTCCATACATATAGCATTAAGCACCACTTGAGAAAACCAAATGATCTTTTTGTGCTCTATTCATGCCAAAGCAATTAAAACAGACCCACCACCAGCCCTTTATAGTGCACACTACAGTAAAGAGATTTGGAGACCCAATCCTGTCTCGGAAAAAGAGCAGATAAACAATATGACAGACAGGGACACCGGGCACTGATTCAACCATCAGAGAGTGTGTAGAAGACCACAATACATAGGAAAAGATAAGAAAAACCAAGTGTGTTTCTGTCACTGTCGTAAAACCTAGTGAGCTTCCTCTTCAAAAGAGCATCATTATGACACTGAAATCAAGGAATAATTCATCTGGAATTAAAATCATTTGCTCTCGTTCCAAACTCCTTAATACTTTTGTTCATCTCTGGAACACAACTGAGAGATTTTATTAATATTCTCTCATCATTTTTTTAGCATTTATTGAAAGTTCACATAATCACCATTTTCACGCTTCAAAAAATACTCAATAATCAAACACGCCTGGAGTCATATTTGATCTGAGAGTATAACAGAGTAATTCCAGTCCTCAGAAGCATAAGCAGCACATTGATTGCTTTTATAGTGCTTTATGATGCACATTTTAATTTGATTCTTTTTGACTTTTTTATTTTGTTTTTCTGCGAATTAACTTTGTACAAAATGGTGCAATTCTCAAATGCACACTTTGTGCTCTACACATAATATACAATATATAGATAATGTCTGGAATGAAGGTAAATGAGAGTAAATGATGTCAGAGTTTCATTTTGGGGGTAAATTATCTCATTAAAGGGATATTTCTTATATACTGAATTCAGTCTTCCTCACATTCGGTTGTTGTAGAGACTGCAATGCATTTCTTTATACACTTATTTATAGTATAACTTATTTATACACTTTTCTAAAAGAAATGAATACTTTTATTCAACAAGGCTGCATTAAATTGATCAAAAGTGACAGTAAAGACATTAATAAAGTTACAGAAGATTTTTATTTCAAATAAACGCTCTTTTGAACTTTCTGTGAATCCTGAAAAATAAAATACATTGCAGTTTTCACAAACAATTATTGAGCGGCACAACTGTTTTCAACATTAATAATAATCAGAAATGTTTCTTGAGCTGCAAATCAGTATATTAGAATGATTTCTAAAGGATGACATTGAAGACTGGAGTAATTCAGCTTTGATCATAGAAATAAAATTACACTTTAACACCATTTTTACTGAATTTGTGATCAAATAAATGGAGCCTCTGTGAACCGAAGAGATACTTTTTTCCAAAAACATTACCAATTTCTGATTGCGTGTATATGTATTTTGATTCATCACAAGTGCCAATAACGCCTAAAATTGTTTATGCAACACTAGGTTTCATGACAGAAGGAAAAAGTGAGATGCTGTCCACTACAGAAGGAGCCAGAGAGAGCCATCAGTGCAGCTGTGAGAGAGCAGACTGTGGGTCGGTGAAGAAGAGCTTGCCTGAGTGAACTCCTGCTCTACCTATCCTGATGGACAGCTCCTCGTCCTCCGACAGGCCCGCCATCGAGCTCTTCTTCTTCTCTTTGGCCAGTTTGGTATCAGACGGCAGCGCCAGAGCCACGTGAGGGTCCATCCCAACACCCTGAGGAAAACAACCAACATGGACAGATATAAGCACACTGAACCGAGGGATACAAGTCAAAAGATTTCACTGTTCTGCCAGTCAAAATATATTTATGCATGTATGCATTTCATTTATTTACTTGACCATCATTTGTGGCAATATTTGGCGACTAGATGCGACTATTTAAAATCTGAGGGTGCAAAAAAATGTAATAATTAAGAAAAATTCACATACATTTACTGATACATATTCACTTCTTTTCTGTTTAGTTTAGTATTGCTGGATGTTCACGTACACTTACATGAATAAATAAATACTGCTAATTTTAGTAGTTAATTATTATATTTATTCATTTATTTGTTTTTAATGGAGAAATGTGTTACTTAATCATTTAAAGCAGTCATTAATATAGTAATGTATTTTAGTATTGTTTTGAAGTTTACACATGCATCCTTAAATGAATAAAGAGATCATGATAATTCTATGAATTAATTCATTTTTATATTTACTTAAAGCAGCAGCCATTTATTTAGTGAAATTATTAAATCATTTATTTTGTATCGTTTTGATGTACACATACAGTTCCTTTAATAAACAAATAAATCATTTTATTTATTTACTTACTTAGTAAGTAACGATCAATTGAATTAAAGGAATGAATTAATCAATTTCTTTTAGTATTGTTTTGATGTTTATACATGGTTAAAAAACAATAATTAAATAACACTGTATTCATTTTATTTATTTTTTTATCTGCTTATTTACTCCAAGTAATGCAATTTTTACTGAAGTAAATTAATACACATCTTTTAATACTGTTTCATGCACAATAAACAAACAAATAACTTTATGTACAAAACCACGCTGCATAGGAGAAAATACAGAGTTTCAAATATCTGGGTTATTATTAAAAAATATTTAAATTGCTCAATCTAACCAATCAGAATCAAGTATAGAGAGAGCCATTTAATAACAGAAAACCAACAAGTGAGCGGCTGCATTTACATGAATGTTATTCAGTGCGATCTCATCTTTAATAAAGCTCAAAATCTGCATCAGACACACAGTGAAAGCCTTTAAAAGCCTTGCAGCTTGTGTTTGTCATTTATTAACATTATTAAAGATGTAGCCAGACACGACTGGTCTAGACGTCACCCATGAAAATATCTATCTACACAAAGCAAATGCCAACGGCCTTCAGTCACTGATATCGACCCATACATTCCTTCTCCTTTAAACAAACACATCAGCGTTTGACAACACAAGCACGGTGAAATTGCACGCATCCATTTCAGAGCTGCCATTAATAAAGTTCCTGGGGCTGTTGCCTTCGCTCTGAATAAGTAAACACGCAGAGAAACAGAGATGTGACATTAAGAAGTCACATTACCACAGGCTAAAATCCATTACAAAACAAAAATTCAGCTGAATAATGGCCGACAGGCTAAAACATTTTTACAGAGTTCACTTACAACTAACCTTTGAATATGAAAATCAACTTAAATAAGTGCTGTCAATCGATAAAAAAAAATAAAAATAAAATAAAATGATGAATTACTCGCATATTTTTCTGAAATTGAGCCATTCAGCATTATAGTAAATAAGAGCAATCAATTTTAACATTTAGACTTCTAACTTCTAATTTAAATGAACTTAAAACAATCTTCACATAAACCCATTATAATAAATGTTATATTTGCCCTTCAGCAGAAGTTATCATATTCTAAATGAAGTATAGATGAATAGTTACATCTATCTCATTTTTGTCTTTGTCCTTTGATAAACAGACATCACAGCAGCTGGTTATTAGGTTATTTTGGCTGTTGTTTCTTTTGAACTCTTTTTACCTTTTCTGACCCGCTTCAGGTCTTAAAATCTCTATTAACGAGCTACCGAGTTAAATCAGGCGTTAGATGAGTGAGAGAGCACTGGGCTGAAAACCATCTCAGAGACATGTTCTTAAATATAATCACATGCTTGCACAGTTTTAAGGCAGTTTTTTTGCGAGCTTCATGTCTTCACTGACCACGATATTGTACGCACACAGTTTATTTCGCGCTTTGAAATGAAAGGATGCGCTGCTTGTTTGAGTGAAGTGTAGTGTGCGTCTGAAACGTCTCTTGTTTGATGCAATCGTAAAGACGTTCTGCGACTGAATAAATGCACTTCTTGTCAAGAGAAAAAGTGACAGAAGCAGCGGTTGTGAGTGAGGTGGCCAACTCTAGCTTGCATTAATAAATATTTTTAACGCGTTAATCAAAAAAAAAATAATAACATGCGTTAACGTGCTAATATTGACACCACTGACAATAACTCATCACACTGTACAGATGATCGAGCATGCTTTCAGTGACACAAACGCTGTATGATTGTTTCTTCAAACAGTGTTGTCATGGTACCAAAATTTCTGTATTCGGTACCGATACCAAAATTCACAGTTCTTGGTACCAATTTCGGAACCAAAGCAAAAAACAAAAGCATTAAAAAACACACAATTTTTATTAATAAAGTCAAACTAAAATAAAATGTACAAAAACCAATGTCATTCTTTACTTAATTTAACTGGTGTTTCAAGATTTTCCACAAGTAATAAAAGTATGAAAAACAGAAAACAAGTCCCACCCAAATTTAATTTGTCTTTTAATTAATGAAATTTAAGCACATTTTATTTTTTGGTAAATTAAGAGGATTTACTATTAAAATTAAAGATAAATATTGTCTGATTGTTTCTTAAATAAACTAAACATTAGTGCTAATAGTAGCCTATCTGTAATGATCAAGCTGGATGTGCCAGCCCAGCTCACTGGATGGCACTCCAGCACCACGTGAACTTTGTGTCTTTAGGTGCGTTCGACTTCATGCGGCGCCGCAAGAAAACGGCTGCCGCCTTACAAAACAATGCATTCTGGGAAGATCATTTGTCCGACTTTGATCGGCGCTGCAGGCGCCTTTCGATCACATGTGCCATCAAAGCACAGGTCAGGCGCTGCAGTTGCTCAAAATCGGCTGCGAAAGCCTTGATGACGACACACTTTATTCTCATTGGTC
>JAUCMR010000066.1:1398922-1411839 GCA_032357425.1 Enteromius argenteus
ACATGGCGCCCGCAGCAACACTACAGCCAGAATAATAGCTCCGCCTTCTTTCTTTGCGTAAACATTTGGGTGGTGTTATGAAATAAACCCACTCTATGACATAGAAAAGTGGGGGTGTGTTTAAACGAGTGGTTTTAGGGGGGTGTGGACAAGTCATAACTTTTATAAAGAATATCTCTTTGGTTTTGAAACTTTAATCTTTGTGACTTCAGAGATCTTATCTATCTATTTAAAAAATCCTTGCTATGTAACTGAGACTTTTGTACTTGCATATTATTGCTTGTTTGTTGGTTTTGATTGCTTCTATTGCCCTTATTTGTAAGTTACTTTGAATAAAATCATCTGGAAGATGATTAAATGTAAATATAATGTTAATATAATACTTTTATTCAACAAGAATGCATTAAATTGACAGTAATGGCATTTATACTGTTCCAAATTTTCAAATGAATGCTGTTGTTGTTGTTGTTTTAACAAAGAATCCTGGCAAATAAAACATATCACTGTTTACACAAGTATATTAAGTAAACTTACATTTAGTCATTTAATATATAATTAAATTTATAAGTACGTTAGAATGATTTCTGAAGGATCATGTGGCACTGAAGACTGGAGTAATGAAGCCGAATTACAAAAATAAATTACAGTTTACAATATATTCAAATAGAAAACAGCTATTTTACATTGTAATAATGTTTTACAATTTTTACTGTATTTTTAATCAGACAGATGCAACCTTGGTGAGCAGAAGAGAAAGAAATCCTAATTATTACCAACTTTTGACTGGCAGTATATATTTATTTTGTTACTAATTAATTCATTGAAGTGATGAAGACAACTTTTTTCTATTCTTTGATAAAACACAAAAAACTAGACTGAAACGCACAGGAAGGTGGCGAGCAGATCAACAGCTGCAATAGTCTGGTTAATTAGTGCATCGTTGAGACTCGCTCAAATGTGTTACTGATTAACGCTTCAACGCTCCACACTTCCTGCGCTCACACTGGCCTGAACTGAGAGAACGGACACCAGTTAATGAGGCCACACACACACACATCACCGTTAATAATGTTAATGCTGGCAGACTCTCATGGCATTTCGCAACAACAATTACAGTCTATATTCTGCATGATTGGGGCTTGTGTGGGTCAGTTATTAATAAAGAGCAATTAATACGATGGAACGCAGTATGGAGTTTGAAGGAAAGTCACTTCAGTCGTCTGCGTGTTTATGGTTTAATTGGATCCTGTAAGCCAGCGGTGCTCAGTCTGCGGGAAGCCAAGGTACTGTTACGAGTCTTAGAGAGACTGTCCCAGTTCTGCAATCCCTGCCACTTTCACACATTCAGATCTGACACAGAGAACAAATACGTGAGAAAACAATGCAGCCTTCTTGCAGAAAAGCAACTGCACGACTCCAGAAGACGCAATTTGTGTGTGCTATTTTTAATGATACTTTTGTGAGCTTCGACTCATTCCTCATCCACTTCATGTGAAAAGAAAAGATAAATTAATTATTATTTTTATTCAGCAAGCTGGCAATGAATTGTTGAAAAGTGACCGTAAAGTCATTTATAATGTTACTTAAGATTTTTCATCAAAGAATTCTAAAATAATATGAATCAGTTTCAGGAAAAAAAATTATTTGGCAGCACAACTGTTTTCAACATTTATAATAATAATCAAAAATGTTTCAAGCTGAAAATCAGTATATTAGACTGATTTCTGAAGGATCATGTGACCCTGAAGACTGGAGTAATGATGCTGAAAATACATATTTGATCACAGAAAAAAATAGAGTTTACAATATATTCAAATACAAAGCAGCAGTTTCAAATTGCAATAATACTTCACATTTTTGACCAAATAAATTCAGCCTCCGTAAGCACGAAACCATGCCAACCCTGAAGTGTTCAACTAATAAAATAAGTTGTATAAATTTAGTTTTTGATCTTTCAAAGTTAATTTTCTACAATGAAAAAGTTTTAGATTTCAACAACACACAAATTCTCATGGAAAATATGCTATATGCAATATCAACAAGCAAAAAGTCTCTAAAATCAGTCAATAACCAAATATACAGTGTGATGCACTGGCTCCGAGTCGACTAGCTGTGGAACACATGACTTTATGCATCTTAAACTGATACTAGCTTTATTCAGTAACCTATAAAAACAAATATATTAGGGATTAAGTGAAAATAAAATGTACTCATTTTGCATGTACATCTGACATGGTCTGAGCTGATTCGGGGTTTATATTTCTTGCAAAACCTCCTGAAACCATTCAAGTGCCGCCCACAGGTTTTGCATCATTTATAACAATGCAGAGAGCCTGAATCTGAATCTGGCATCAGAAATGCTTTAGTTTCACACCCAAATCATCTCAACTGCGTGGATCTTCTCTCCGCTCACACACTTTCATCTACACAGCGCTGGACATGCCAGAAACAGCAAAGCGCTGATACTGTGTGATGAATAGAGTCATTTAAGAGCGCTAAACCCCAGCCTGCCAACTACTGCAGTCTCTGAACCACTAGTCCAGTGGCATAAATCAAAAACGAAAAAGTTATGCAAGCATTGGAAGCATTACAGTTTGATGGACACCCACTGTGTCACACTTTCACATACACCACTGGACTGTCCATTTCCAACAAGCCTGGAGCTGCATAAATATGAAAGAGGAAATGCATGGCATGTTCAGTTAATTCCCTTAGGGTTTCTCATGCAACATAGCGAAAATAACGAAATATCACATCCTTCAGGGAACCTCACAGCTGACCGTGTGCATCGCTCCAACTTGCCCGGAGCATGACAACAAGACCCAGATCCAAAGATGGTGGTGAGTTTGGACCTGAAGAACATCATAAATTAATCAAATCCGTTAAAGGATTGTTAGGCTTCATTAATTAGATCAGCCGGAACCGGGAACACTCCCCTTAACACACGATGTACTCATTACATTGTAAAAAGAATGTATAAATAAAAGTGATTGATTGACTGATTGAAATGAGAATGATGTTTGTTTGAGATTAAGTGACACAGGGCTGAGTTGATTCAATAAATATTTATGCATTAACCATGTATACTGTAACAAAACATTTTAAATAAATGTTGTTCTTTTTATAAATTATCTTTTTAGAATTATGCCAATAACTTGATTATTACATAAAATAAGCAAAAATTCAATATTAATCTAAAAAGTAATATTGTTAAACAAATTAAAAAAACATAAAATCAATAAAATCTGCCGATACGTTTACAAAATTACTGCTAAAATTACTTAAAAACATCTTAAGGATTTAAGTGTCAGCAGATGCCATCAAAAGTCATTTAAACGCAAAAATAGAGGAAATGAGCATGCACAAATAAATAAATATCAGCCGATATGTTTCCATTTATTTCCAATTACCATTACCAATATTTTAAGGATTAAAGAGTCTTAAGGATTTAAGAGTCAGTAGATGCTGGCACATGAAATTCAAATTAAAACTAGAATACAATATCAGCAAATAAATTTGTAAAAATGTTTTTAAAAGTCTGAGGTTGAGGTTGGTATCTGAAAAAAAAAGAAACTTTTTTTTCCAAGACTGATTAATGTTTTCATCATCATCAATCACCCATGGTTTTGTGAAATGAATGCAAAAATGTTCAGAAAGAGGGTTAATGCAACAACATGGTGAGTAAAACCCCAAAACGAGACGTTGAACTTTGCACGTACACGACATCCGCGTTTTATTTCCACAATCCAAACATCTGATTTAGGTGTCGCTTGAGCACTGTCTCATGAGAACCCTAAACGTCACAGGACCGTCAGGACCAGAGCATGTGGTCGAGCAGCGAGAGATGGATGAGCCACTGTTCAGTGTTTATCAGCCCCTCCAGTGAGTACACTGTACAAACCAGATAAGAGAGCCGCGAATCCGAGCACACTCTGAATACGCATTTATGGAAATTTCCACTTTCACACAACGCTCTGCTTTCCAACTTCATTACAGAAGTGCCAAAACTGTTTTGCAGATAAATGTTACTCCTACCCGACATACCCACAGTGCATTGCATCTCCAGCCTCCACGCATCAAATACAGCATTTAGAAAAATCATGCAACTGTGAAGTAATAAACCTGCAGTGACTCCCTGGATTCACACTTCTTCAGTCGTGTCGCACCTTGCCTGCGCTACAGTAAAAAGGCCTCTTAATAGCAATGCAGTGGCTCAATATAATCTTACAGTCGTGCAGAATTCAAGAATTAAAGTATATGGATGATGATGCTGCTTGTGGAGATTGCTGCATTCAGCTTATGCCATCTGCGAGAGGAAGAGGCGGTTGTCATGGAACTTGTTGCCGTCAGGCTGTCGTCAAGAGCACAAATGCCTCTGCGGCCAAGCTAACGAGAATCAGATCAACAAATGACCACCTGGACGAGGAAATAAAACGCTAATGGAAAGAGTGAATAGAAATTGTTCTTTTCCTGCACAAACTGATACAGGCCGATCCTGAAGAAAAGATGAGATAAAGGTAAAAATAATAAATAAAAAGTGTTGCATGTTTCCTGAATAATAGCCACAACATCTGCAGGACTGAAGGATGGATTATTTCCGTAATATATCATTTATAAATATTATAATATATAATGTTTTTGAAAGAATTTCTGCTTCCAAGATGCATTCATTTGAAAAAAAAAAAAAAAATCAATTGTTACAATTTAAAAGAATGCTTTGTTGCTTAAGAAGTATTTATTTTTACTATTAATGTTGAAATCCACTTAAAACCATTCAAAGATTTGCAATAAAATAATTTTTTTTCTGCACCACGGATATATTCAATTGATCAAAAGCGACAAAAATGACATTTATAATGTTGCGAATGATTTCTATTTCTAATAAATTCTGTTCTTTTGGACTTTCTATTCATCTGTGAATCCTGAAAAATAAAATGCATCACACTTTCCATAAAAATACTTAGCAGTACAACTGTTTTTAACATTGATAATAATCAGAAATGTTTCTGGAGCAGCAAATTAGAATGATTTCTGAAGGATCATGTGACACTAAAGACTGGAGTAATGATGCTGAAAATATTTGATCACATAAAAAAAATTACAATTAAACAGATATTCACATAGAAAACAACTGATTTAAATTGTAATAATATTTCACGTTCATTTTTAGTCTTTTCGATCAAATAAATGCAGCCTTGGAGAGAAGAAGAGTAATTAAAGTAATTATTCCAGTAGTGAAGATGCTTGTTTTTTTTTTCTACTGAAAAACTGGGTTGAGGTCATCTTATAGGGTTATTTTCCCAACACTTGACGCAGTAACGCAGCGGGGGCAGAATGATGTGTTTCAGTGAAGCTGTGGATGCAGCATCTAGTTCATGGCATCCAACAGAGTGTTTCTTCTAAAGCAGTCGTCTGTCTGTTCTGGTGTCAGAGCGAATGTGACATATAAAGTTTCAGCAAAACACGGCAACAAAGTAAAAGTGCTATCCTTTAATCTCTCCACGACACAAACCTGTGGATTCTGCAGAATAATCTGAACGCTGCAGGCCATCTGACATCTCTAAATGTACTGATGTACTGAAATGTACTGTTAAAGGTTTGAGTCTGTTACACAAGTGCTGCTTACAAAGACAGTTAGAGACAAGAAGTTTCAGAAAGTTTCCTAAATACACCACTGATACAAATATTAAATTCAAATTTCGACCACATTAAACATCTCTTTCCTTGATGTTGCAAAGGGATCTAATTGTAATATTACCACCCCTTAATCTGCAATTTCCCACCCAAGGCGCCATCATTTTGATCTCAAAAGTGACAGCAGTGTACCAGATCAAATGCCATGGAGAAGGTTTGAGCAAAACATGCTAACAGAGCCTCAGAAGAGACAAGAGAGCAGTGGATTTATTGATTTATTTACTCTAACTTATATTGCTGCTGCCACACAGATCTAATATAAACGTGTGATTTATTTCCCAGCTGTTAACTTTCACAGACACAACCGACTGTTTTTGTTACTCGTGTGTTTTTGATGCAAACTTGTGCGTGAATGAAAACTTAGTTTAGTACTCACATGACTTTGACAAACACTTTCTGTCCGTGTCCTTCATTTGTGTGCTTCAGAAGTTTAAACTAATGTTTTAAATCGCATGATTGCAGCATGATAAACATGACAATCAGAATCAAAACATGTTTTTAGCAGGTAAAAGCTGTAATGAAGCAGATCTATTCTGGAAAAGGGGGCGTGTAGTAGCAGCTCATTTGCATTTAAAAAGACAGACATGAAAATCAGCCTGTTTTTGCTTCCACTCAAAATAGGCCATTTCAAAATTATATAATGAATTATCTATGGGACATTTTAAACTGAAACAGACATATTCTGGGGACACCAGAGACTTATATTACATATTGTAAAAATGGGCATTATATGCCTCCAAAAATATGCATTCTCTCCTGGTGAAAATACTGCATCTTCAAGACACAGCTAAAAACTCATCTATTGCATCTACACATGATTCTAGTAAATGCAGATAAGGGAATGTAGAAATCTAACACTTTAATTGTTAAGGATGCCTGATATTTTTGTGAAAACTGTGATACACAACCAACATCAGTCAACACTGAACACCATAATAGTTTGTTGCTGGATCACGACCCACTCCAGGCCTTCAGTAACTTCTGGGATGCAATTTTCCATATCCAGTTTATTCCAAACCCACAGCATTATTACTCTGCAAACAGTGATGTTTCACACCTGCTCTCTCTTAATGCATCTGCAATCTCACATATTATTTCCTTTCCTCACAGATCATAAATCAAACAAACACACAGATGCACAAAGCTGCTGCTTACACTTCTCATTCTCTTCTTCAGCATCTTCCCTTTTCCAATGCAAGAGCCAGAACTCTGAAAATCAAATATGCACAGCCATCGTCGATGCTTATTTTGCATGTGACAGACAAAACCGATGCATGATTGGCAGGAACTAACACAATTTTTGGGGTTTTGGTTGCCTGAGATTGTGTCGAGGGAATGAATCCCAAACCACTTGAAGTCAAAATTACGATTAACCTGGAAGAGTTTGCCGGATGTCTCTTGCTCTTTCAGTCTCTCGCAAGTCGAGCCAGTGTTAATTACTATTAAAGATAACAAGGAGCAGATGAGAGAGCCGTGGCTGCGATGAGCAGATACTTTGATGATTAGCGGTGCAATATCTTCCTGTCATCAGAGAGAGAGAAACATGTCTGGAGAAGAACACGGGCTTATTAACAGCCTGAGGTTTCTGCAAAACACAATCATTGATCAGGTGTGCTAAACTAACACTTATGAGCCACACTGGGAATATAAGGAGAAGAAAGCACAGACCTGTTTTCTTTTGTCTAGACTTTTGGCTTGTATTATGCATAATAATGAAAAAACTTTTTCTAATTTACAACCAATTTACTTTATTTTAAAATATATTAATACAATTCACATATAAAGACACTTCAATTTCTACCATGATTTTAATTTTATCTTGCCAATACCATAAACAATTCTAGTTTAATCATTACTAATATGGCTTCTAATGCCGTGCTCTGTTAATGCAGGATCTTCATATTATTTGAAGTGCACTTGCCGTCCTGTGATCGCAAAAAGCTGTGTTACTTTTTAATAAACAAAGTATCAGCTTTAAAATTATGCCAAATTCATAATGAAATTCAAACAATAAAGACGGTTTTGGCGCACTTTAATGCAGCAGGCGGGATCGTTTCAGCGCCTCAAGTGAACCCGTTATATCTTTCTCTTACTACAGTACATAATGAACATGTATTAACATCAGTATATCATCTATTTTATAAGGCATACTACATACAACTTCCTGTCTCGTATGTCTCATAAAAGCTTGTTCAAACTGCATAAAATAAACACTTCAATGTAATAATACATTTACCCTCAGAATAACCATCCGGTGTCCATAAGAACAGTCAGCTACAAAAATGACTATAAAGAGGAGCATTTTGCTATATTTACATGCTATTGCATATTGATATTTTTAACCCGTTGTCTACATGATTCAACTCCTCCTATAAAATTGCATTTTACTGAATGTGTAAAAGACATGAATTAATAAAAAATATATATATATTCTCAAACTATATTTAAAGCTTTCGTGGAAATAATGTATGAACGTTGAATCTCAAAAACTGTTTTTATAAATAATTATGAAAATAATTCAGATGCATACTCTCACATGTATTTCAGGAGTAAGAAAGCATGTTATTCACTTGATAATAACACCACAATAAATGTAAACTTTTCTTACATTTGATATAAAATCTTTAAAAACCATGGATATAAAGAGCAGTTGGTGCATATGTTCTTCTCTTTATCTCACACACTTTTATATGTCAGTTTGCAGCTGGTTTTCATTCGTCTCTCTCTGACCGTTTGCCAGCTGTGTATTGAAGCGCGAGTCACATCAGCAGCCGAAGAGATGTGTTTCTATGCATCTATGCAGTGCTATCGGACACAGAGATCAAGGTGAGCCACTCTTGGATTGAAACGCCGTCCCAGGTGGACTCCAGCACAGAAAGACTTCTCAGCGTTTCTCAATGGCTTTAAATGTGCGGGTCATTCGTTGACTGTAGCAGCAAACAGAGATGAAATGAAGCTGATATTGAGCGTGTGGGACGGTGCGGCTGCTCTCTAACTAATGAAGGGAGGATCCCGCTATAAATCAACCCTAAACCCCTTCAGTTTATTAACACCATGGTATTTCAGCAGAAGATGGTGGCCTTTACCTCACTGCCATATGAAGAGCAAAGATTAGTTTCCATAAACACTGAATCAACATATGAATCAATCAATCAATCACTGGCTAGAAAAAAAAACGCAATATCAATTAACACAGGTTTTCTAACTGCCAACTTTTACAAACTGAAATTATGACCATAACAGGACCTCCTTCCACCCAATCAAAAAATATAATAATAATAATAATAATAATAATAATAAGTAACAGGCTTTTATTCTGTCATTTTACTCAAATTTACAAATTATCAAAATTTATAAATTTATAAAGCAAGTTTCTATATCATTGAAAAAAAAAAACATTTTTAGTTCACTCAACTCTTTGCATATTTTTTTAATGGTGCTCTCAACCAAATAAAATCAATAAAATGTAATTAGTATAATTGATATCATAATCATAATTTCTGTCCAGACAGCAGAATGATGCATTAATGTTATAATTATCTTCATTAATCCTATGCACACACTTAAAAAATTTAAAATTATTTATTATATAATTTTGATGTGTAATTGTTCTATATATAAATGCCTTATTTATTCATTTATATATATATATATATATATATATATATATATATATTATAATTTTTACAGAATTTTTTATATATAATATATAAAAACCGGGGGGAAAGCTGAGAGAAAAGCATAAAATGTGTTTTTATTAAAAGTTAAAAAATGAAAAACAAATATTAATAAGAAATTATGCACTGGCAAGTAATGAAAATAGACTACTAAAATTACTTGAAAAAAATGCGGCAACAAATTTATAATAAAAAATTAAAAATAACATAAATGATGTGTTATAAACTAAACATAAAACGAAAAAAAAATATTCTAAATATTAATAAATGTTGTATAAAAAAAAATCTTAAAACTGATCATATCATCTTTGAATAATCTTAATTTGTGGGCTTTTCTCAGCAAACATTGATACAGCATATGTGATTAACCAAAATTAATAAATCAGCATATCACATGATTCATTTGATCTAAAATAGATTAAAATGCATAATCAGCTGGCAAGCGTAGTTCATACGGTTCCCATCAGACACTCGGCCGTTATAAAGCTGTGTGTCTTCATCAAGCGTGCGACTGAAGGCCAGCCTCAGCAGCAGGACGCCTGTCTGCTTTAAATTGCTTTCAGATTGGACAACACTTCAAAGGCCTTCAACTGTTCTTCACAAGCACTTTATGCATTTTCCACCACCTCTTTTGGCCTCCAAACACACTTTAAGGCATCTTTGAAAGCTCCTGGTTTACTCTGTACGCAGACATATAGACAATCTCCCATGATAAACACAAGCACCGGCGTGAAAAAATATGAAGCAATTAACATCATCTCTTACATTCAGACTCCATAACTGATGCCGAATCGTGTTGAAGCCCTAGTTATGCTGTCGAGTCTTTAATTATCTCCGCCGTGACTCTCCAGAGTGATTTATAATTTACCGTTAACTAGATTAAGTCATGAAAGAAATCTGATTTATGCCACTCAACTACTTGATCTGCCTTTCACTCAGTGGATAATACATTGAATTGGTAGTTATAATAGAGATTCAGATTAAAAGGACGCATAATGTGATCGCATGTGGCTTGCATAAACATGGGGTTTTAGTGCTGAGGTCCTTCAAATGTGATGACTTGCCTTATTAAGATCTGCATTTTATATATGCAAAACTATTTACATGGTGTGTGTGGAAAATGTGTCACACTGAGTTAAAGCGGCACTGTTGAAAGAGAAAATATACAGAAATAAATGTAAATAAAATAAAAATGTTTACAAATATAATGAACAAACTCGTTTTTTTCTGTCACTCGACAACAAACATTTTTAATTTAATGGCGTTCAGAACAGGAATAAAAAGCTGAGTCTGAATTAATTTATTCAAATAGGAAGGTTATTGCTTGACTATAAATTACAGCATGTATGTAGTATCATATGATTAAAAACAAGAAAATACATTAAGCATGATATTATGAAAGCAACAGGTTGTTCACAAAATTAAGAAAAACTAATTATACTGTAAACGTTTTTTTTTAAATAGTTAATAAGTTTTTGTAATAATTAAACATATGTTTGTATGTTTTAGAAAAACATTTTCTAATACTTTTCTAAAAAATAATAATAATAATAATTTAATGCTACTTATTTCTTTGCAATTATTTGTAAAATTCATTTGCAATATTGTTTAAAAGCTATTTTTTCAATGTGGTAAAATATTATCTATGAAATATTCATAACATTTATGTCATGCATTATAAAAGTAGTGCCTAGTAATGCACCACATAATGCACTAGCTGCATGCATAATTGAATCCACAATAATACATTATAATATTTATCTATTGCTACACCTTCAGAAAGTGCAATGCATTTAAAACAGAACCTTCAAAACTTCAATTATTATAATGCATTTTAATTGCTGCTAAAAAAAAAAATATATATATATATATATATATAAATAAATAAATGGATTAGGTTAACCTTTGTAATGCATTTTAAAGTCGTACCAAATATTTAATTTATATGAGTTTTGCTGCATATCAAAACATTTATATGCTCATGAAATTTCTTGATGATTAGATATTTTCTATGAAAGCTGCATGTGAAGGTTTAAAGTGCTTTAGTTTGAGAGGTGGTTCTTTGCTGGTGTTCAGGACACATTTGGGAAATATTAGCTTAAATATGGTTTGAGTGATCGGATCACAAAGCGTTCTGGACAGCTCAAAATGTGCTCTGCACTCGCGGTCAGAGTAAACGAGACGAGCGTGCCACCCAAACAAACCTACACCACCCTCAAACTTCTTGTCTGAGAAAGCTCTCGTCTAGAGAAGGGAAAGGCCATTATAATATATTACAGGAACAGATCTTCATTACCCTTTAAGGCTGAGCATCACTCTGTGGCATTTGAAACTCAGCTTATGAAACAATGACTGACGACTGAACGTTTGCCTCAGCTCTCCATTCATTAAATATAGATTAGCTCCTTTCTGAAATGTTCAATGGCTCTGATGTATGAACAAACAAAAAGAAGTCAAAACTCAAAGTTACTCCAAAGTAAAATCTCACGCACAAGCCTATTAAAAATTCAAGATCAATGCAATGAAACCCCTGGCAGATCCAGAATTGAAATTAAAGAGCTGAATCAAAACTGTTTTTCTATGTACTTTTTACTTCAGCTATAATTTTAGATGCACCTGAGGAGAACAACTTATCTATGAAGATCAAAACACAGAGAAATTTCAGCACATTCAGTGATCTTTTGACTCAATAACACCAGATTTTCCCCGAAGACAAAAAGCTGCACACACACACACAGCTCTCTGTTGCTCTGTGTTTTAGAGGTTCAGTAACTATAAAGCACATAACAAGCAGAAGATCAAAGATTGAGGCTGGGTTTGATGAGCCAAAAAGAGCATAGAAATCTGAGGCGGATGACTAAAAGTAGCTCAAACAGTAAATGACAAGGTCATGGGTTCAGATACCTGAAGTGATAGAATGTGTGCATCAAGTTATGGATGAGTGTTTCCACAAAGGGTTAAAAACAAAAATAAAAATATCAAAGTTTTTAGCTTATATGTCATAATAAGGATTTTTTGCAATTCTGTTTGATTTTTCTTGGAATTGTGAATTAGAGGCATAAACCTGCAACTGTGAAAAAAGTGTCACAGTTTGGAGATTTGAAGTCAGAATTGCACGATTTAAAGCGGTCATATGATGTTGCAAAAAAGAATTTTTGTTTGTGTATTTGGTGTAATGCAATGTGTTTATGCGGTTTAAGCTGCAAAAAACACATTGTTTTCCACATACTGTACATTATTGTTTCTCCTCTAAGCCCCTCCTCCTGAAACTGCTCGATTTGTACAAAGCTCATCGTTCAAAAAAAAAGCGAGGTGTGATTGGCCAGCTATCCAGTGCACTGCGATTGGCCGAATACTGCAAGTGTGTGGAAGAAAAGTTACGCCCCTTACCATAAAGTGATTCTGCGTCCCGGCGCTATGACACCAAAACAATAAAACACTACAAACAAGGCATTTTTACTTCCAGTTTAGACATAATTACTGATGATCATGACTTAGTTCTGTCTTTTTACACGTCGTGTTGCATCACGCCTCGTAAACATAACA
>JAUCMR010000066.1:1439485-1458233 GCA_032357425.1 Enteromius argenteus
CCCCCCCCCCCCCCCCCCCCCCCCCCCCCCCCCCCCCCCCCCCCCCCCCCAACGAAATCAACTACATTTAACAATAAATAGAAATACATAGAAATTGTATTTACTTCTTGATATAGTGATCTATACTGCTGTATACTTAAAAATTATAATAAATAAAAGATTATTTGAGCACATTTTAAAATAAAATATTATATAAATAATAATATATAATAAATAAATTAAATAATAATAAACATAATAAATAAAATTAATTAAATATGAATAAAATTGAATTAATAATATAAAAGAATTATAAAAATAACAATTAAAAAACAAATAAAATTGCAAATAACACAATTATTGAATTATTAATTTTGTGACATTTTATTTAATAATTTTTACTTTTATTTTCTGCGCCCCTGACTGTATTATTCTGTATACAAACCATGCGCTCTAACACTTTCATGACACTTTTAGGTTTAAGTGACCTGAGTTTGAACCCCGTTCAAATAATATTCCAATCCCATCAATGATACAATTATACAATTTAATACTTTTTATATTGCATTATTTCTTTAATAAACCTTTTCTTATCTCTAGATTGTTATCTTTTCATTTGTGTCATGTGCGTTCTTTAATTAGCTCCTTTATATTTCCTCTTCAGTTATTACTCTCCTTTTATCTCTCATCTCTTTTCTCATTTATTTGATCAGATTACTTGTTTGAGGGCGACAGCTTTCTTAGAAACGCATCTGGTTATGTATCCTGTGCTGCTTCTCGTCTTCTTTATGGTGAGAGCAGATTGTTGTTTTTTTCATGACAATGTGATTCACTAACCATATGAACTTCTGATGTACGTTCGTCTTTGAGTCCATCGAGGCTGTTCACTGAAGTATGACGTTTTAAAATACCAGGGGACCACAAACTGAAATATTGAAAATGACTTCCATCAAACAAAACATGACTATATTGTGACAGAGAGATTATACTGGATTTTATTGTTACCATAAAAAGGTTAAAAATGCAAAAATAAAGCTTCACTGAACTTTACAGGTTATTTACTACAGTCATGTGCATTTGAGATGTGTAATTCTGCTTAAAATGAACAATAAGCCATAAGAAATTAGATCAGAGAACAGAGATGTATGGAGGGCCAAATTATTTAAAATTAATAATTAAATAAATGTTGAAATATACAATTGTTAAATACTTTTAAATACATAAATAAATGCAGAAATGCAAAAATAAATATATATTTATTTATTCATTAATTTATTTATTTATGTATATATGTATTCATGTATTTAGTTATCTGCGTATTCATTTATTTATTTAATTATTTATATCTTTATAATAAATAATTAATTGATTGATTGAAATGAATTAAATAAATTAACAAATACATACATACCTGAATGAATAGATAAACACTTTATTAAATTAATTAATTAATTAATTAATAAACAAATAAATAAATATTACATAAATATATGAATGAATAAATATTTATATATTTATTTATGCATTTCTGCATTTATTTCTATATTTTTTTTATTTCATTATGCATTTAACAATTTATTCATATATTTCAACATTTATTTAATTATTTAATTTTGAATAATCTGGCCCTCCATAGAGAGGTAAGATAAAAGGGGAGCAATTTCAGTAAAACTGAAAACAGAAATAATGGAACTAATTACAGACACATGCAAAGGTAAAATAAATAAAGAAAAAAATACGAAAGAAAATGGAATAAAGAGATGCAAGAAACAGGAACATGCATTAAAGGTTTTGGACGTAAGCTTTCAGAACGTTTTGAATCACATCCTAATTCTTCTTTCCCAAATTCTTAGAAACCATGATATTTGTAAAACCGGTATGTTCCTTGTTAAGAGATACAAGAAAACTCAAGCCCAGAACAGTGAAACCAAATGCCGACCATAGAGATTTATTGGAGGGGTCTGGATACCTGTCTTCGAGTCGCTTGAGGCTCTTTAAATCTCTAAATAAGCTCAAGGCATTTCCAAGTTTACAGTAACATGCCAATGCAAACTTCCAAATTCTAGGAATGATTTCATGGAATTGAGTGTAGAGCGATCTCCAAAACAGTCAGCATATTGCATAATCACATATCCACCAAAACTGCACTTGTCAGTGAGTATATAGCCCACTATATAAACATTACCTCCCTCAGTTACCGTTATCCTGGGAAGTTCACTGTGAGAATTGCGGCATTCCAACTATGCGTGTCAGAGGAGGAACAGGACTAAGGTGATCGCTCATTACTCTTGCCCTTTTATCTGCAACCGTTTCCACCCACCGAGGCCTTGCGTGTGATGAATGATTCACTGACCAACAAACAAAGACAATCGGCGAGAAATATAAACACTGAAGGGGGGGAACGCAGCACATTAAAACAAGCAGAGGGAGACAGGCCAGATTCATCACTCATCCTTTGGGGACGTCTTTGGAAAGTGGGTGGCCCAGAGGGGAAGTTGGGGGTTGATGGGCTCAGATTGACCCCCCACTGAACTGCGAGAAAAGGGAGGAAACCGAGGGGTGGAGAGAAGGAGGAAAATGAGAGGGAGTGTGAAAGAAAGAGGCTGGATGGACCTTCTGACAAGGGTGTTTAGTTATGAAAACAAAAGTATTGTAACAGATGGCACCCTGGAAACCTCTTAACAGCGGATTGGAACGAGCCGGCGCAGCTTATCGGAGTCAACGGATGACTTTAGACACACACACACACACTCTGGGCGCTGCTGGGGGGATATATAAGATCTCACTAGGAGGGTCAAACACCAGCTAGATTTCTGCTTTGGAGTCTAGATCTCTCAACAAATATCCTACCAGTCGTTTGAGTGCCAGCTCTTTTGGGTGAAGCTTGTTTTTCCTTCACGCTCGTGCTGAAGTTTCTTCAAAGACCAACTGGGGAGGTTCTCGAGATGGGAAAATAAACCAGCTTTAAGAACAAGGTGGATGCAAACCTGTGGAGATCAAGAACAAATTTTGGCAAGATCTGATAACGTTTGAACTTGTTTTTGAGCAGAACACTTGTCAAGGTCTAATACGGCTGAACTTCTGCAAGGACTACAAACCGTGTTTGACCAGAAGTTTTGTCGAGATCTATTACATTTGAAAATCTGCAAGAACTACAAACTCTTTTTTCCAGAAATTTCAGAAATATCTAATGCATTTGTACTTCTTAAAGGATCACAAACCCTTTTTGACCAGACATTTTGGTAGGATCTAATACATTGGAACTTCTGCAAGACTACAAACCATTTTCTTACAGAAATTCCGGCAATAGATTTGTATTTCTGCAAGGAATACAATACAGGCACCAAGTTATAATATTTAATTCAAACTTCTCCTGCAAGGACTACAAACCATTTTAGACATTTTAGCAAGTTCTAACACATTTGTACTTCTGCAAGGACTACAAGCCATTTTTGACCAGAAATTTCATCAAGATCTAATACATTTGAACTTCTCCTGCAACGACTACAAACCATTTTTGAAACCCAAGAAATGGAAACCTCAAGACCTTTGGGAATGTTTCACGACAACGTGTCGGTCGTAGATCTGGACAGAGCCGCGATAAACAACGTCTACATCCAGGAGGACTTCGATGCGTTCAGCGTCACCATGGCTGTCTTGTACCTGGCCGTGTGCATTGTGGGACTGGCCGGGAACTCGCTGGTCATCGTCACCATCCTGAAACTGGACAAAATGTCTTCGGCGACCACCGTCTACATTTTCAACCTGGCTCTGGCGGATGGACTCTTCATGGTAGGACTCCCGTTCATCGCCATGCAAAACTTCCAGGACCAGTGGATCTTCGGAGACGCCGTTTGCAAGCTGGTTATGGTTCTGGATGGCATCAATCAGTTCACAAGTGTCTTCTGCTTAACAGTGATGAGTGTCGATCGTTATATGGCTCTGGTAGACCCTTTGCGCTTCGCTCACTGGCGGACACCAAGACGAGCAAAGATTATTGCTGCATTAATGTGGTTTATCTCTCTGTTTCCGGTGATTCCAATGGCTATTCACTTTTCTGCCAACTATGGTTTGTGCACAGTTGACCCTCACGTTGCATCTGACTCCTGGTGGTTGGGCTTTCTTAGCTACACATTCGTACTGGGCTTCGCCTTGCCGTTCACCATAATGATTGTGTTTTACACAGCCCTTCTAGTGACTCTGAGAAACGCCAGGCAGCAGATGCCTTCAACGGAAAGTCACAGGTTTGAGAAACAGGTTACTAAGATGGTAGTGGCCGTCGTTTCGGTGTTTGGCATCTGCTGGCTGCCGTTCTACATCTTCAACTTTTGCTCTCTGCACCAAATAGACCTGGTGCTTGATTTCACGCGTGGCTTTGAGTTTGTGGTGCTGCTGTCGTACTCGTGGAGCTGCGCCAATCCAATACTCTACGCGTGCTTGTCGGAAACCTTTCGAAGGCATTTCCACGCCCTCCTTTGCCCTCACAAGAGCTCACGGACACCCTGCGACAGAGACACCGAGGGGTTTGTTTTGCATGACACCAATGCACAAAGCATGCTAGCTTAGTACGTCTTTGTTTGTAATATTTTGAAGGGTTTGTGTTGCAATGCGTTCCCGCTTTGTAAACAGACAATCTTTGCTTGTAGTGCAGCCCACGTTCACTTTTGTGCAATAGAGAAAAAGACACGAGCAGACTGAGGCGTCATAAGTGTTGAGTGGAAGTCGATAACTCACACTTTGCTGCTGAAATGTTATTTCACCACAAAAGCAAAGTTGCTCGGTATCCGTGAAAAGGAAGGGCCGTGTTGTAAGGATGATTATGCAATTTCTGCCCTCCTGTACAAGTGCTGTCAAACTGATTGTGGACTTCGGAATGATGTCATGGTTGTCATGGCATCCAGCTTGGACCAAATATTTGAGGATTTTTGTGTGACTGTTACTGAATGACACATGAAAAAGGAATGTGGCTGTGGATTTGTTTAAAAACAGTTGATAAATATGACGTTAATGGCCAACATCTGTTTAAAGAACCATGTGTTATTATATAATCTACACAGGGTAATATATATTTTCATTATTTGATTTTTTAATATATGTTATTTGATTCTTGTAATATATATTTTGCTACTTTTAGGGGGGTGCTTTTTTTGCTTTGAAGTAATTCTGCTTTGTAACTTTGATAATATATGCTGAACTGATGATTCTGAAAATCTATTTTATGCTTCTGCTTTGATGGCAATATTTTCATTTATTGCATGTATAAAATATTTCCTTATAATCATCCAAAACATTTGTGTCTCTGTGTGTGTGCGGGGGGGGGGGATATATTACATTCTACATATGTAATTTATCATTGTTCATTAAAATTCACAGCTAACGACAAAGTGTGTATTTGTTCAAGAAAGGGGTAATGAATTATTAAAACATTTATGAATTTGTGAGCACCTCCTTTCAAATGTTTTTAGTGGACGTTGTCAAAAGAGCAAGTTTTCTGATTAAAATTGAAGGAGAAACAAACATGCATTTAATGTGAGCTGTTACTGTTTCAAATGTATAACCACTTGAAGATAAAAACAAATCTATCATCTACTTTAGGTTTGACTCAGGTTGGTGTCAATATCTTGACAGAAATGCTTGGGAAAATGGTCCACAACACTTCTTTGTCTCACATCTGGCACACATTTTAAATGTTATAAAGGTGCTGTTTTTGCAGCATTTTATAGGCAGCCAAGGTGCAATACAAGCCTATAACATACCTTTCCTTATTCAGTATTCAAGACTTAAGGGAAACCTGGTATAGCTTAAAACCATTCTCATCAAAACAAGGGAACGAGCACACACGTGTATACATGCATGCATACTCACAAAGACCGATGCTGCCTGTCATGCTGTTAAAAGTAAATAAATAAATATGCAGAAATGTATTAGACAGGACTTGGTGGGAGACAGTATACTTAGAGCACTTAAAATGCTTCATTCCCATGTGCAAATGTCAAAGAAGTGTATCCCATGGCTCCATGATGAATTTGTTTTTCGTAACGATTGTCCAAAATTTACCTCTGATATAAAACAGATGCAATCCAAGCTCATTAGATCTTCCAAAAACTTATTCAGATACAAAATTAGAAGGTTCGCAATAGCTCTCACGCACATTTTGTACCAAAACAATTTTAAATAACATCTCTCAGGAGGTTATGGGATCACGTCCCTCATTACTCTGACCAAAGGGCAGCATCTATATTGTGTCTTAAGCATTAAAATATGAAATATAAACGAAATAAATCACTTGAAAATATAGCAAATATAATACACATATGTATTTAAAAAGTTAGCAACTTTTGTGTCATTATTGTCCAGAAACTTTTCACTTTAACCCTGCCATTATATATTCAGCTGATAGTTCAACATACTCTAAAAACAACAAAACTGTCCGCTAGTTCAGCTGTCATTCATCTGTCACTGATGACCCAGACTGTCTAAAAGGTTTATTGTTCCCCAACCTTTGGCTTTACGCCTTAGAAAACATTCTTTTAAACTCCTAGCTTAGCTATTTGACTACAATCATCTATCATCACTAGTTATCACTGTGCATACACTGACAAAAGCTTTTAATTGGACCCTTGGGCATCACATGTCCGGTGCGAGCCTAGGTTTGTGACAATGTTTTAGGAATATAATGAATAGTTTAGTTATCCTGAGGCATTTATTAAAGACCTTAAGAGACCAATGTGCCATTTATTAAAACGACAGTAACAAACTTATTCATTTGACCTTATTTCTCTACGACAAATTGTCAAATAAAAAATAACCTTACACTTGATGTGACTCAAACAATTTCTAAATGACTTTCTGACCATCTAAAATGTTCTTTAAAAGCTAAGGAATGATAAGGCTATTTAGTTTTTATACTTGCATACATTGTGAACAGAATGGAAGTGTTGAATAAACGCTCACTCGTTTTAATTGACGGTTTTGATCCGGTGTCGTCGCGATTTTCTGACTAGCTTAGTGTCTCCTGCCTAAAGACGTCATTTGAAGATTAAACATGTTTCTCTTAATAATGTTTTAATTAGGTTTACGTTATTATTGAATAAAGTCATGGTAGACCCAGCTGTACTGCTTTCAAACTGTTTTTCTAAGTAAACAGGTGCGATACGGACAATTTTGGCGCCTCCGAGTGACGTGTTTAAAATGGCGGGCTAAACAAAAAGTAAAACGCTTCTCGAGAACCTGCGCTTTTTTATCATTTTACTAAACTGTGAATCATTTCACGTCCTCGTTTTAGGTGGCCAATATTTACAGTACCTGTTCCGACCTGTAGGTAAACATTAATAACATTCACCACCAAGAAACGTCATTTTACACGTTTTTGGAATCAAATGGAATTAATTAGAATACAATTTCAGCATTTTATGTAGGTCTATCGTAAATGAAAACTAGGTTATTCTAGTAGACTATTTTCCACATCATTTAAATAATTCAACAAAATGTACACATTTCATATGGATAAATGTTCATCTGGGATAAGCTTAAAACATCCAAATGTAGCCTATAAATAGAATTTGAAAAGTATAAAAAATAAGTACAATACAGTTTTAATGAAACCTTCACATAACAAAAAGGGGACATAAAAGTGCCCAAAGTGAAAGAAACACAGAAATGCTTTGCTTTCTCATAACTAATGCATAACCCTGTCTCTTTGAACCACACACTAACCTAACAAGCCTATCAGATTAGCAGCTACTTTGTCAGCTTGAAAACAATGCATTTCTTCTCACTGCTGCCCTTTTCTTGAAACCTGGATTTAATTTAAAACAGCACTTCAGAGAGCAATGCAAATATCCATTTGGTTAGAGCTTCATAACACACAAAGTTTGAAAATAAATGGCTCATCGTTTTAATAAATCGTTCATCATTTTGACTTATTTTACCCTTTATTTAAGCTGTGTCTGTTTATTGTCATTACCACAGTTTACCTTTCATCAAGGCTTTGCATGACTTATCTTCCATTGACCTTTAACCCCATACATTCTCAGTTTCTGCTTTTGTTGACTAAGTGCTGTCAAAGGTGAAGGTCCACTGGTGTATTCGCCATTCTCTTCTGTTTAAGAATGAACAATTTCACTTCTGCTCAGCGCAAGATACTATAACTCACCTCAGCATTCACGCAGCCTGAATTTCTACTGAGCTCCAGACGCTTTTGGAACAATTTGTTTTGTTGTTTGTTTGTTTTGCCACTGTACCTTTAAGAAACACACCTCTCACATGAATGCTAACTGCTCTTTTTTGTTTGTTTTTGACTAATCAGTCAAGGTTAGTTTCATTTAGCTTCACCCATTCGGTTAACCCTTGCTGCTGCGTTTGATAAGTGATTGTCAAATAACATTTTGTCTATCTCTGTTTTCAGCTAAATCAACATAGGGTTCAGATTACGGAGTTAATTTACAAAACATTTATCAGTGCATTTATCAATAAATGTTATTTATTTTTTTGTTGGGGGGTGTGACTAGGTAACATCTATCTAACACAATAAAACACAATAAAAACATATGACATAATAAAAAAAACATGATTTTTGAATTTTTATCCGGTGTATTTTCACACTTGTCTAGTACAAATATATCACTTTGTTTCCTAATTACAGTGTATACGTTTTTCTTTATTTACCCTCCAAAAATAGATGTGAAATGTGACAACATGTCCCTTGAGTGGGGTAACATGACCATATGACAGCTTAAAATGTTATTTGAGCTCATGAAAAAATGTAACACAAGACTTTATTAGGCCTATTATTGTTATTATTAAATTAATTACATGGAAATGGTGCTTTTTAAGAATGAATAAATAATCAGTTTTTTGGAGTGAACAATGAACACATTTAGTATTAGTTGGAGGACATGTTGTGGTTTTTACCATGAAGTGACTATTGCATGTTCCCTTCACTAACAGACTACAACCCAGCAAGCAATAGTCGTCATTTCACCATCTGGGTTAGCTATAGACCTGATATAGGCCGGCTATGTGTAACCCACTTCTAGCCCAGATAATCTTGAATTTGGTTACATGTTGTTTTTTTAGAAAAATAACAAATGAGACGCGTATATAATTCAATAGCGTAAGCAAAGTCAACAGCGTTTACAGGGTGTTTGGTTTCATTTCTTTGATATTTGTTTTGTGTAGCCTGTGCGTAGCCTCGGTTTAGCTCGTAGTCAGACTGGCTATTTGTAGTCCACTGATAGTCAGAACTGATTCACTGTAGGTTTTGTCCAGGCAGCGACTGGGATGGTTGATAATCCCGTCATGTTTGCAGAGTCAATAATATCTACAAAGATATTTGTGTAATTTTATGACATGGTCTATATGTAGCCACGGTTTAGCTCTAGCTCGTGACTAGGCCCACGGTTCAGCATGCAGGTGAAAATTGAATAGATAATACAGTACACATTTTATCATTTGCACCTGTTTAAAAACAACAATAATAATAACCTCTCCAAAACAACATTTCCTCAGTAAAGCGCTCATCTGTTATATAATATCAATAATAATGATAATAAAATTATTAGTTTATGGCTGAGCAATGGCTTGAGAGAGCATGAGCTAACTGAATAGAATATCTTTGTCATTGTTCAAGTAGAAAAAGATTCATTTTAAAACTTCCAAATTTATAGTAAAGCTTAAAAATACAAAGGATTTAAAATGACAATATAAAATAATCAATTATAAGAAGTGTGCAGCAGTATTGAAGTAGTGCAGATAGCTCAGATGTGCAATGCAGCATTAAAACTTAAACAGTACAAACAGAAAACACACTGTAATAAGAATAGTAGGGCTGACGTTTGAGGTTAATGTGTGTACTGGGCTATTTGTTTAGTTCCAGCAGCTATCACTGTATTGTTCTGAAGTCAGCTGTGTCAGACTATTATAGAGACAGAGACAGATTGTGGGGGGCATTAATAGAGAAATATTGAGTTTGAAAGGGTTAGTGATGAACTTGTACACTGACACATATAATACTGACATTAGCATGTGTTATTCAGGGGTCAAAGCTGTGCAGAACTGAAGGAAGGAACCTCAAAGTGTCAGAAGAATGCTGAACAGGTAAAGCCTTTAAAACATGCCTCAATCAAACATTGTGCTGTAAGTTACAGTGCAAATCTGAAATGTAAAAAAGAATCCTTTACTGGTTTGAAATGTCAAACTTTCTTAACCTCGATCTGTATTATCACATCCAAATTCAGGATGAAGCGGTGTCTTCTGTCATTAGAGGTACATATAAAACACACACTTATCAGAGAGCTTCTTTTTTTAAATTATATACAATATATGTCACAGTTAGTGTAATTCAAGCAATTATGCTTTTCCCCCCTTATTTGGCAGATGCATCTTCCTGACAACAGCAGAGCTGGACTTGAGGAATGCAGATGGGATTTTTAACAAGAAATAAAATCAATAATGAATCATTTCCTTTAGGATTACTGTCGGTTGCTTTTACTTGTTCAAATGAGTAAACCAACAAAAGGGTTAATCTTTCTTATGTAGTCATTTATCCATAATGTTTTAATGATGTTAAGTTTATTTTTTAAATAAATATTTATATTTCGGTAAATTGCATTTAGAATATTTATTTTTTCATTAGTTCTTTAGTATTTTTATAATTTTGTATTGTTATTTTTCTTAATAAAAGCTGTATATTTAATTTGTTTGGATGGATTGTTGTTTTGTTGTCTATTAGATGACATCTGGGCTGTGTTTTAACAGCTAATAGACGTCTTTAAGAAGCAAAATCGCTTGCTTTGAACTAACCCTGCTTTATTTTGTGCCTCGCGCTCCCATACATTCACAACAGCAGGCTATATGACATCGTCCTCTTTCATCTCCGAGAATGAAGGGAAGATACGATTTCTCATGATATGACTCATTTAAAGTTTCTCAATCTATTCCCACGTGCACTTATTTTAACCAAATCTAATTTTATGCCTTTGGGGGTATATTTTGACCCCTGCCATATTTCCGTGTCCTTATCAAGACCACACAGCAAAGACATCTGAATATAGCCCTTCCCGTCGTTTAGATTAATGCGTCTCGCGCGCGGAGCTGGATATATCAAGGAGCGCGCGCTCAGTGGAGCTGCACTCACGCGCGCGAGGATCTCACTGAAATTACCAAAGGAATTCGACCGCCGCCTCCGAAATCTCGTTTTCATGACTTGAATCGTGTTCGCTGTAAAGTTTAAGTGCGTCGTTGTCTATCAGCAAATGTTTTAGTTTATTTCCTACAGAAATAAGGACCGTTTGTTATCGGAGGAGAACTGCCGCTGTCCTGACGCACGAACGGACGCGCGCGAGCTTATCAGGAGGCGTCAAGTGCGAGCGCCGTTTATTCGTAGTTGGATATCGCACTTGAGCGCACACTAATAATGTGGTGATCCGTGGAAGCATGCGAAGCTGACATATTCCAGGAATGGATCTCCAAAGGTGTCCAGAAACTACAGGTAAATTACTCAAATCAAAGGAATCGGTGCAGGCTTTTAAATAGTTTATTTGTGCTACATACTAATTCAAATGGCATGAGCATCTTATGTGAGATTTAACTTTTTTATTTTAATATAAAAAGCATACACTAATGCAAATTATTAATAGCCGTTTTTACGCAGACTGGTGGCGGTTTCAATTAATGCATAACTAATTTTATGTCTTGTTTTCCATAATAATCCATTATTTGACATAATTTATTTTGAAAAACGCAGGATATATTTAGTACAGACAGAGTGGGATGTTTAATTAGCATCTGTTTAATTGCTCATTTAAGCGGACCAATCAATCGAGAGCCTTTTTAAGTGTATAGGAAACTCTAGGGTTTGATTTGATCTCAGCTGGGTTTCTGTGGTGCTGTTTTTTCTCAGTTTAAGATGCTGTGATACTGTGTGGGATGAAGACAGGCACGATTCGGATGGATCTCAAACGACTGAACAACACCGCAGTAGCCTACTTTACTTTTATATTAATTCATAACGATCGTTGGATGAGCTGTCCAGCCAAATTAAGTCTGCATCTTTTGTTAGATTATCTCTGTGAAATCAAATAGTTTGCCCAATGAAGATCAATTGAACCAATATTTGCTAGGGCAAAAGTCAATGAGCTGTAGAAACCAGACAGACAAGGTAAAGTCCTTGTTTAGTCAAAGTTGCAAATCAGACCTGTAAGCAGAATTGACAGTCCAGCAGAGTGTGACGTATCATTTTCTGTTGCATGCTCCATGTAGCAATAATTGGTTTAGATTTGTGATTGCTCTATGCATGATTGCTCACTGGCATGTGGGTTGTGGGATTCCTAAACTTTTGTATGCTGATGTAAACCCATTTGAGGCAACCATTTATACTTGTATTTGTCTGAAATGCATCAAGTGAAAACACCATATAAACTAAAGTTTGCATTGCATAAAATACCAGTTTCTAAAATTTTGTGGCGTGCATTGAACACCAAGTCTGAATTCAATTATGTGGAAATCAGGGCTACAGTTTACCATTAATGCACCCAAAACACTTATTATGTAAACACTGACTCTCACATGGTGTTTCTTTGATTAGGTTTTACATCAACCAAGACAAAAAAGGCAGATGTAGATGTGACATTTCCAAAAATGTTAACTCATATTTCCTTGCACACAGGTTTTGCATTAAACTGCAGGCTCTATCTTCATACGCCTTTTCCTGGTGAATAAACACTACAAAACACTGCCAAAATGGACCCAAAATGGACGTTTATGCCCAATTCCAACATGTCCCTCCCTGACCGCCTGCTCAATGACAGTTTCTTCCCCGGGAACGAGTCTGACTTTGGTCTAGAGATCGACCCTACCAATATCACCCACCCTGGCTTCGACCAAACCAGCTCGGCAGTCATCACGTTTGTGTACTTCGTCGTCTGCGCGGTGGGGCTCTGCGGGAACGCCCTGGTCATTTACGTCATCCTGCGCTACGCCAAGATGAAGACCGTCACGAACATCTACATTCTGAACCTGGCTGTGGCAGATGTCCTGTGCATGCTGAGCTTGCCTTTCATCGCCATCCAGCTCTCGCTGCTCCACTGGCCCTTTGGATCGGCGATATGCCGCATCGTGCTAACCGTGGACTCCATGAACCAGTTCACCAGCATCTTCTTTCTGACGGTCATGAGCTTCGATCGGTATTTGGCCGTGGTGCATCCGATCAAATCCACCAAATGGCGAAAACCGCGTATGGCCAAAACCATCAGTCTGGCCATGTGGGGCATTTCTCTGCTGGTTAACCTGCCGATTATGATCTACAGCGGCGTGAACGCCAAAAGGAACGAGGCCCGGACTTGTACCATGCTGTGGCCAGAGCCCCAAAACACCTACTACACCGCTTTCATCTTCTACACCTTCTTCTTGGGGTTTTTCTTACCACTGATAGTCATCTCCATGTGCTATCTGCTGATCGTAATAAAGGTGAAATCGTCCGGCATGCGAGTCGGCTCCACCAAACGCAAGCGTTCTGAGCGGAAAGTCACCCGTATGGTGTCTATCGTAGTAGTGGTGTTCGTCTTATGCTGGTTACCTTTCTATGTGTTCAATGTGACCTCTGTGACCGGAACCGTTCCCACCACACCTGTGCTGAAGAGCACCTTTGACTTCGTTGTGGTGCTGGGTTACGCCAACAGCTGCGCCAACCCCATCCTCTACGCCTTCTTGTCGGACAACTTCAAGAAGAGCTTCCAAAATGTCTTGTGTCTTAAAAGAGTCGGCGGCTTGGACGAGATCGAACGCAGCGACAGTCGACAGGACAGGACTCGAATGGTCAACGACGTCATGACGGAAACGCATAACGCCGCCCTGCTCAACGGAGACCTTCAGACCAGCATCTGAGGAGGAGATAATAGTCTGAGATTAGATGTTACATTAAAAATCTCAGATTATCTGCGCTGGGAGTGATTTAACAATAATGCAGCCCAAACCACATTTGGGTGAGCTCGATCTGACTGGTGTATTTAAGCGATGAGCAAACGAATGTCATTTACTGTAAATAACTCTAGTTTGGTGTTACTGTCTGAAGAAATTCTAAAGCTGTTGTGTTTATTATGAGTGTACGTTCACTGCAGTACCAAAATTATCTTTAGAGCTCAAAGATAAGTCGCGGCCCTCATTAGATAAACATTCATTTTGTTCGTGGAAATACAAGGCCCAGCTTGTTAGGGCCTTCTTGTTATTCAAGGCTTTTTGTGATGATGAATACAAAACAAGCGAGGGATGCTCGACAAGGCCACATCACTGAATAGTAAAGGTCTCCGAAATCTAAACAAAGATGTACATTTCTGTGGCATATTTATTTGTTGTTATGGTTAGAATATCTTGTTTACATTTAACAATCTTCCCTCGTAATATATCCCTCGCCTCCGGTTCCCAGTAGAGTTTTATTTTGGTAGAGGAAATGTACATAATGTCCAGTGGAGAGGGAGAGGAAAAGATGGGCTCTGTTACAAAACTTAATAAGATTCCTACCTAAACAACATTTTGGGGCTGCTCCAAAAAGCATTTAAGATACCTCCTTCTAAGGCAGTATTTATACAGTATGCTTCATGGAAAAGGCAATCCTAAAACGCACAGTGAAAATAATTCAAACTACTTTATCCATATTTTGTGTTAGGTGTTTTTATGCTTATTAGAAAATTGTGGTTACCAGTTAACATACTAAAGCCGAATTCTCTAACCTATTTCACAAATAATTTGTTCGAATGGCTAATTCGTAAGACCTCACTTTTACGATTTTGTACAATTTGTCTAGACGGCAGGTTTAGGAGCGGGGTTAGGGGAAAGTCATTCGTACAAACTCATATCAATTGGATTACTGTAAAAAAAACAATTATGGTAAAAAACGGAAGCTGTGGTTCCCAAAATTCAGCCAGAAAAAATACGGTAACAACATTTTAGGTTTTACGGTTTTAAGTTAAATTTACAGTTAATTACCATAATGTCATTAAAATGAAATCTGTTTTGCAGCTTCGAAACCAAAGCCGCTTTTAAATATAAACATGTAAAGAAGGAGCTCAGTGTCGTTCACACAAACACTAAACACCATCATGGTGAGACTCATTAAACTGAAACATGCAATAAACATTAATTTAACAACATTACAACTAACATACAACCCTAATAAACCTAGTTATTTCAAAGACAAAACATCAAATTTGAATAAAATTATTTGAAATTCTGGGAATGCCAGTTTTTCTCTGTAAGTATTAAAGGAATTTACCATTCGCCATGTAACAGGTTTTTACCGTAGCATTTTCACAGTTTTTTACCGTAAAAATCCCAGCCATTTTTTACAGTGTACGTTTTAGCAAAAAGTTGTACAGATTAGCCACCTCATAAAATATGTATGAATTATCATGAGATGATGTTGGAATTCTGTAAGAATCAGGAGTTCTGGCTTTAAATGCGCATTAAGTTTTGAAACAGAGCTGTAGACTAATCTTTAGTTTGTATTATGTTCTAATTGTGCAAATGAAGTATGAAGTAACCATATGGCCACTGGCTGTACTAAATTAACAGTCATCAGCTGGCAAATGAGATGCAAAGAAATCCTCATTCCTGCTGTTACACAAACAACCTCGCTCACTCACCTCAGTCACAGCAATGAGGGTCAGACGGATGAAGATGACAAAGGGCATGCAGTTCACTCGTTTTTCCGAGAAAAGTATTCAAACAAGTGCGTAATTTTGTACATTTATTCTTGTCGAAAATACCTCATTATAAAACATAAGATCCATCATTGTGATGAATGCATCCCGTCACGATGCGGAAGCCTCACTGCACATGGACTGTTCTGTAGTGACGACGAATAGCACCATAGCAGCCGCTTTACATTTGCATTGCTTGGAGGACTTTAAAAACAATTATTTATTCTAGCAAGGCTGATAAAACGAAGCTGCAAGTGCCTTAAATAATCACTCAAGAAGACACAGAATGAGAGACGCAGAAACCGTGTGCATTCATTCACAGAGCTTTAACAATAAACCCTGCACCTGAATGTACAATCAATTCATCTACTATTATATGCTTGTAAATAAGATGCTAATTAAAACGAATGTGTATATATTGAGCTGGCATTGACAGAACGGATTCAGCTCTTGCCCGTTTGAGGGGTTTAGATCCTTTTAACATTTGCGAAGGGCTAAAACTGAACTTGTTTACTTTAGTCTGATTTCTAAGGGCCAGAATCAGAGCCGTTGTGCTGCAAGTGTTGAAAAGTGAACGAGTTCACGTTTAGAAGTGTACACAGTTTTTTTTTTCTAGGATGAAAACAAACATATTTTGAAACCTGGGGAAGTATTGATGACAGCAAAGTGGTTATCGCAGTATTCGTCAAGTACTTTGACTTCAGTTCAATGTGCCTTTGACCGTCAGGCAGAATGGGTCGTGTGTTAGTGTGTCATGTTTTAATGTTGTATCTTATGTCAGGTTGCCTAGAATCCCTAGTCTGATGGTGTGGGTACAATATAGCATTACCTTTATATTAATAACAAATTTCAATGATGTCTATCATTCATCATACCAAATGTCTGTGTTTTTAAAAGAATCGTTCACTCAAAAATTTGTATTTTCAAGATGTAGATGCGTTTGTTTCTTTGTTTCGGATTTGGAGAAATGCGTCAGTGCTCTGCCGTGTATGGGTGCCGTCAGAATGAGAGCTGATAAAAACATCACAATAATCCAACAAGTAATCACTATAGTCCATAATCCCTAATAAATGCTTCCTCCAGTGAAAAAGTCAACCTCCTGTTGTCTCTCACATCAAAATCCAACCAAATATTTGTAAACAAACAAACAAATCTCTCCTGATTCAGACCAGTTTTTAGCCACAGGCAATGGTTTGAAGTTAAAACATTTAAATGGATTTGTTTCTTACAAACAAGCAGGTTTTGTCTTCTCAAGATGTGAGTGTTTGGTGTGGATTATTGTGACGTTTTTTTCAGCTGTTTGGACTCTTATTCTGACGGCACCCATTCACTGCAGAGCATACACTGCTGAGACACCGATGCAATGCTACATCTGATGAAGAAACATCCACATCTCGGTTGACCTGAGGGTGAGCAAATCTTAAATTGGTGTGGATGAAGCACTCTGTGAAGTCTGGAAGAATGACTCATTCCTCACCTTCTCCGGTAGTTGCTTGGATGAAGGCTGTGTATTGTGTCTTCTTCTCTCTCTCAGCGTGTGTGAGTGTCATCATAAGGATGTAGCATAGCTCAATGTCAGGCTGTGCTGAGATGTGCCTGTCATTATCCTCGTTGCTAAGCTCCCACAGGCTCAATTCTTGCCCAGTTATTTATTGCAAAGATTCAATTTATTACAACCCACCCAAGCAGAATAATCCTCAGGTCTAATTAAAAGATTCCTCTTATTGACAGGTCATTTGTGGAAAAAGCGCGATTGCGTTTTGATTAAATCATAAATTAAATCAGTCTTTCTTTGAGCAGAGAACATGAGTTAATGCATTATCTAACATAGCCTAGTGATTTATTTATTAATATTGGTTAATGCATTAATAGAAACAGTTATTTGTGTTTGTGTCACAGTGCATTAACTAATGCTAATACAACATTTCATTTAAAAACATTAGTAATTAACTCGAAGATTAAGTGGTACGCATTTAACATAAGATTTGCTTTTAAACTTCAACCCAAATGTAATATATTGCAAATGACCAAACTGTAATATTGTTTCATTTGTAAGGTGCAACTAAGTGATCATTAATATATGTATGCATTTTTCTGCTAATGACTTTTTTTAACTAGGAAATGATCATTTAAAACAATCCCCAGTTTAGACACATTGCTGAGAAACCTGTGAGTCAGATTTACCCTTCAGCACAACTGACTAACTGTAATAACAGATAAGAAAATCTTGCCATATGAAGAGGTATGACAAAGCAAGCTTCCCTCCACTTTCTTTCTTCTTTTTTCTTTTGCAATCAAATTGTTGCGAGATGTCTCCCTCTGTTGTCCAGTTTGGGTTTTGTTTTATATTTAAAAAGTGTTCAGGCTTTGTATCTTTTGGCTTGTACATGGATTACGCATCATGTTCATGACCTGTAATTATTGACAGTTGTTGAGAAACGTGATCAAGTATCCGCCAACCTTTTTCAGTGTTGTTATTGACAAAAACTAAAATGCATTACGTTTATTTACCAAACAAATAAAGGCTAATGTGTGACCATGTTCAGTTTGATTCGAGTGTGTGTGCAGTAACGATCAAATGAAGCTCAGTACACTTACAACTCATATTAATGGAATGCAAATGTAAAGGAATATTGTTTATGCTAGTATTGATATATCATCCGATCTCATGAAAGTGTGGATAAATAGTACGCCAAATAAAAACGAAAACTCGTGGTTTCGATGCGCAAAAATTTGCTACGCAATTAGGGTTGTGGGTAGATGCGTATCTTATCGCCAACAAATGTGTCAAATGCACACGAAAACTGCATATACCATACACGCTAAACACGTGCGTGTCATATATACGCCAAATACATTTTTGCGTATCAGTACCACGATTTTTGTTTTTTTTGGCGTACTATTTATACGCATTTTCAGTTCAAAAGTTCAAATAGCTGTTTTCTATGTGACTCTGTTGTAAAAATGCAATGCAGGCTATTTCTGTGATCAAAGAATTTTTCAGCCTCATTACTCCAGTCTTCAGTGTCACATGATCCTTCAGAAATCATTCTAATATACTGATTTACTGCTCA
>JAUCMR010000066.1:1466665-1486025 GCA_032357425.1 Enteromius argenteus
ATTACATTTTAAAATATATTCACACAGAAAACAGTTATTTTAAATTGAAATAATATTTCACAATATTACAGTTTTTCAGGTTTTTTAATCTAATAAATGCAGCCTTGATGAGCAGAAGAAACATCTTTAAAAACCGTTTAATATCTTACTGACCCCACATTTTTGAGAGAGAGAGAGAGCTCACTTTAAATATTTTACAGTAAATAAAAATAGTTAATTCTAGCGCAGTAGATATATAAGCATCAAAACTAATTACAATTACTGTAATAGTGCACAGTAGTACAAAATTTTGTATTCCAACATTTTTCTTATTTAATAATAATAATGCTATTATTAAGAAATTGATAGAATATAAATTATATATATATATATATATATGAACTAGTTACAATGTGTGTAAAACAACAATAGTACAATATTATTACAGTATTGCTAGCAGTATTAATAATAATAATGATGAAAAATGAAAAGTGAATTCTAGCAACAATTTTTTTGTATATATACATTTATCACACAATATTCATTCATATTTTAGAATTTAAATGTTTTTTTTATTACATAAATAACCTCAACACCACCACCTGTGTTATTATGATCATCAGTTATAAGAATTATTATATTTATTAAGAAATTCATATTAATTATTTGCTAAAGTGTGTAAAACTGCACTCATAATTACAGTAACACTACTACCGTAAATAATAATGAAATGAGTATTTATGCAAATATCCCTGGTTTGGCATTTAGTACTGCAGTGACACTGATGTGTGTGTGTGTGTGTGTGTGTGTGAGAGAGACACTGACCCCTCGCTGTCCAGAACATCTTTAATGCTGGCTTTAGTGATAATGGCGTCATCACATTTAAACCACTGGTCCTTGTGCTGGCGGATGAAGGTGGTGTAATGGCCGCTCTCCAGCGTGCCCTGATGATTGACCACCGCGAACAGAGAGTACCTGCAGACACACACAAACACACGCGTCACAGGACCACTCCTCACACTCCTCACACTGAACGCAGCAGACGCTCACTCACTTGTTATCGTTGTTCAGCGAGTCGACAGGCTGCTGGTACTGACCGTTCATCCGGCTCTCTTTACTGGGAGACAAACAGGACACTATCTTACTGTCAGCACTCTGAGCTGGAGATGTTACAGTATCTTCATCATTTTAGTGACCTGAACTATCAGAGTTATCAGCAGGGCTGCAAAACCATGCGTTTCTGCAAACAAAAAATCATATATACTACAGTAACACATGGAGCGCTTGTACCTGGAGGCCATGAAGGGCGTCATGTCCAGCTCTAGAGGAAAGGACACATAGGTGGTGATCTTCCGCCGGAGCTTCGCAGAATGCTCGAACCGCTGGAGCAATCAAACACAGAGCCGTGAGTGTGAAGAAACACAGAAACTGAAGGAACAGACCTGACTCACTGATCAACACTCAACCGGCTGAGCTTGTGTCCATGTTTTGGCCAATCTTGGCAGCTTCAAAATACATATGCACCAATATAACACTGTCTGATGATAACTACTTAACTGATAATAATGCTAATATTACGGCCAATGCCAATAAATATTGATAATAATAATACCAATATTATTTATTTGTTTATTTATGACGTAACACCATATCAGAAGCAATGGCTTTATTCATGGCAAAATTAACATTTTTGCTATTATTACTATTATTTATTAAAAAAAAAAATTAAAAAAAAAATGTATATTGAAATTGACAATCCACACTAAAATAATTTTGTGAAATCTGCCATTAAAACCAACTCCTCAGTAATTTTGCTTTAAATAGTACACAGTAGAACATAATTTAATATTTAATTAAATATAAAAAATAACAGTAGTAATAATAATAATAATAATAGTGAATATAATTGTGTATTACTCATAGTACACAGTATTATAGAATTGTCATATTTCTATAAATTTACAATATTAATATATTATTATTAAATATAATTTTATTAATATTAACAAAGATGACCATTTAATAATATTAATAACAGTAGTTATAATCTTTACCATTATCATCATCATCATAAACTTCTATAAATTACATTTGTGAATATAATAATGTACGGTAATATAATAGTCATTCATTTTTATATTTGCTAAAATCTACATTTTACATGTTTAACATGCAAAGGTTATCAAAACATAGGAGAAATAAGCATGCACAATAATAAATACATATAAATGATCATCAAAAGTTTTTCAGATACAATATAAATGATCAATAATATTGACTTTTAACTGATGCGTCACGTATCCCTGCTTCACTGCGGCTCATACAGATCACTCACTTCGATGTGTAAATCTTAACGCATGCAAACTCACTTTGAGGTGGAAACACGCCACGATGGGAAGCCTCTTCATCGTCAGCTGCTTGGTGGACTCCTGGTAACTATGGCAACCGCTGCATTTGATCTTGGCGCTACTTCCTAAGTGTTCGGGTCGAGTGAACCTGCAATGCAGAAGCGTGAGTCAGTGGCGATGGCAGACAGGGCCGTCCGGAGCAAGCAGAAGCGTCTGTACCTGCGCAGGCAGTCTGTGAGCGTGGTGGCTCCGCTCGGGTGACTGTCTCCGTTCACCACACTGCCGTCGCTGCCCGGGCTGAGCGGCCAGAACGGGGTGGACGACCCTGGCAGATCCAGGCTGATGTCCCAGAACGGGTCTATCGTCGTGGAAACCCCACTGCGGACGAGAAAACATGAAATGTGACCCTGCAGCACAAAACCAGCCATAAGGTTTTACTAGCCGAAAGCTTTGCATCGATGCACGGTTGGTTAAGATCTGACAATATTTAGGTGAGATGCAACTGTTTAAAAATCTGGAATCTGAGAGTGCAAAAAAATTAAATATTGAGAAAAATCACCATTGCAGTTGTCCAAAGTAAGCATATTATAGGTAATTCACAAAATATACATACTATCAGAAACTTATTCTACTAACTCTAATCCTACCCTAACAGTCTACTCTGAGAGTTAGTAGACATGTAGTTGTGAATTAATGAGAATTAGTTGACATGTAGTTACTTATAGTTAGTAGAATGTCTAAAGTTATATCACAACACTTCTCTTTTACATTAACATATGACAAATGTTTTATACTAAATAACTCCTTAAGTGAGTTCACTTCGTAAAAGAGTTTTCTACATGCATTAAAAGCCGGACAGTCCATTGAAATGTGTTTGACAGAAACATGCGTTGAACGGGGTCTTCACTTATGACTGGTTTTGTGCTCATAAACAATCAGCAAAAACAGCAGCGTTTCTATCTGCTTGTCAGTTCTTGTGCCGCACAGCCTGAAAAAAACACTAATTAATTAGGTGGAAGTCATTAAAACTCCACTTGATAGATGCAGAGGCACTTATGATAATCGAGAAGCAGCAGGGGCTGAATGGGTGGAGTGCAGTAGCTCTGTTAAACACAGGGTGGCGCTGAGGAGCATGAACGACCTGTGCATTTCACACAGGATCGGAACACTCCAGGACATTCAAACTGGGTTACATACAGGATACAGACACCGGCTGCGTTCCAAAACATAGTGAGCTGCCTACGTAGGGAGCATTTTAAGGCAACACAGATTTGATGATGGTATTAAATACCAAAAAGCCCTGTTACATTTATTTATTTTTTTTAAATACATATTTTTTACATGCATCTATTTTCTAAATTCTATAATTTTAGCCAAAATTTTCTGCTAATAAATTGCATATTTAATACTTACTGTGCAGAATATTTAAAATGTACAATAAATGTTTTTTTTAATTATATATTTGTATGCAAAAAACTACTGAGAAAAACATTTATTCAAATATAAAATATTTTTAATTAAATCTAATTAAATAGTTTCCTAATATTCTTTTGTGCAAAAAAATAGCACTGAAAAAAAATTTAATAAATGTAATTGAATATTTAATATTTGTGCACAATATTTAATTAGATCAATATTTATTTTGCGTGCGCAAAAAATACTGATACAAATTAAAAAATATTTTTCTTAATCCGTTTATGTAAAAAGCACTTATAAAATGAGAATGACAGAATTGTTATCTTTTGGGTGAACTGTCCCTTTAAAACAATAGCTCACTCACAAACAAACTAGCAGAACAGCACATCAACACATTCAATTCAACGCATCCATTTAAGAAAGAACAGATGCATGAACGATTGATAGGATATCGGCTGTGCTCGATTCCTCTGCGCTGCGTCAGATCTTACTGGCAGACTTGGCAGGTGACGTCAGACTGCAGGCCTCCTGTGAAGATTTGGTCAATAATGCAGTTGCAGTGGTTTGGGTTGTTGGCTTTTTTCCCATTGTCATCTCCTTAGCGGACATGGAAGCAGCATATGAACACACACACACACACAGAGAGAGAGAAAGAGAAGGTCTGATTAGAAAGCAGCACTCGGTTTGCTGCAGAAACACCCCTCCCTTCACTTTCACACTGCAGGAGGAAGACTGAGGTCCGTCTCTTCCTCTCCAGAGCGTCTAATTCTCCCACTCTCTGACCCTGACTCTGCATTCACTGCATCAGGACATGCGCACCGTCACCGTGTAAGGTTTTTCACAGGAAATGTTTCCTCCTGCAGAGTCACGAATCGACGAATGAACAGCTCTTACATGAGAACTGCAGACATGTTATTACAGCGCTGCAAAGTCTTCATTACAGCTCAGCTCCAGATTCACTGAGAGTGATACATATATGTATGTGTGTGTGTGTATATGTACTGGGATATATGGTTTACGAGGACACTAATGTGTATAATGACACGGGTACTACAAAGTAAACATGGCTTATGAGGACACTTCCTGTGTCGCTGTAAAAAGACTTTAACCCCCCTCTTTTTTGGTTTTTTTTTTTTTTTATACATTTTTAAAAATTGCCAGTATTTTAAGTAAGGTTAGGTGTAGGGTGATAAATACAGTTTGTACAGTATAAAAAAAAAAAAAATCATCATTACGCCTATGAAGAGTTCCCATAAACCACAGATACGTGTGAATATATATATATATATATATATATATATATATATACACACACACACATAAATTAAAGAATAAAACTGAAACTGTGATACGGTTCAGTGCAATTATTAAATAAGTACGTGTTAAATTATTAGTATTATTTTTTAATTTTAATTTTTTTAAATGGTATTAGGACTGTAAATTCAGTTCTTCCATAAAATAAAATTACTATATGATTTATTTTACTATATTTATTGTTCTATTCCAGTAGTAATATTGAAGACAGGTATAACAGCTTCATGTATTCATGAATAAAATAATAATACTTATTTTCAGAATATATTTTTATCTTGTTACATAACATACAGTATTTAAGAAATAATCTAATTAAAATTTTCCAGAGGAATTGCAAACATTTTTCATATTTTAATACTTTTATTTTGTATTTTTACTTTTTTTGTTTAGGATAATAAACAACATCTATTGCTAATATTATTATAGTCAAATAATTATAAATATAAAATGACCTTTTTTCTCCATGCTGACCAACTTTACATATACATATATACAACTTGCAACATACACATATTTTTCCCATCTTTCAGAATTAAGTGAAATGCAGCATTAGGTAGTTAATCATAAGTTACATCACGCTAGCAACGGCAGCATCATGGGTTCGGTTCCCAGGGAAAGCAGGAACTGATAGAACTAACAAAAACGCAAAAAAAAATAATGCATGAATGTAAATGTAAATGTTTTGATGCCATGCCAGCATCAAGGCTCTGACCAACTTAAAGGGATAGTTCACAACAAGAATGGGGAACAGAGGAAGATATTTTGAAGAATGTTGATAGCCAAAGCTGTTGGTATACTTTGGAGGAGGAAAAAAACCTCTTCTTTCTGCATAAGAAAGATACTCACAGGTTTGAATTTACATGAGGATAAGGAAATGACAGAATGATCATTTTTGACTGAACTATCCCTTTAAAAAAGGTCAATCTGTGTAATATTTTCTACTAAAGCCTTGCTGTTTGTTTGAGCACACTGGCTCCACCAATGGCATCATTCTGGGGCGGGGCTTTGTGCTTGTCCAGCCAATGGCAGGCGATGTGGCTCAGAATCCACACACGTGGTGTTTAACAGCTCAATCTCAAACTCCTTCTGTTTTTCCTCAGCAGATGAGCTCTGAAATACAGCTGTCACCATTAACACGCATCGCACAGCCTTCCGTCAATACCTCTCCCGCTCCGTACCACCCATCTCATCTCAAAACTAGCCAGGTGGAACTAATATGATTAACTAGCTAACGCTGCGTTTCACTCAATTCGGAAAGATGACATTTGCAGCTTCCTGCTGGATAAAAGCGCAACAGATCTTGAAGACGGCCAGAAACCTGGCAGAGAAGCACTGTTCGCAGAGATGTGGCACACGAACACGGTGAAGGAATTATAAAATCAAGAGTAAACGCTCAGTAAAAATAGAGTTGGCAGAAACAGCTGTGTAAAACACTGTAAATGATGGATCTTACACCTATAGAATACATGCACTGCTAAATGTTGAGTAGTGTAGAGTTATCAAGTTAAAAAAACAACAACAATAACAGATTTGACGAAAAGGGATGTATTCATTTAGTTTTTAATCATATATTATTTTAATCATTCATTTTGTATCATTTACTTCATTTTTTTTTTATTTTCTTGTATTTACTGTGTCACATTTTTTCTTAGTAGACAACTATTAGTACACTTATTTCTATCTATTTTAGAACTTACAATTTTTTATTTATATTTGATAATTATTTTAATAAAAACAAATTATTATTATTAATATTATTATTTTAATAATTTACTTTGAATTGTTTTCTCTTATCACCAGTTATAAAATTAAATATTATTATTAATAATACCTCATTTATTTTGCATTTACTGTAATTTATTTATAAATTATTATAATTATTAATAACAAAATCAATCTAAATGTTTTACAATCAAGTAATGTTGAAATCTCAAGTAGGAAAATTCCATATCTGCCTCATCTGAATGAAATTTAATAACAATAATAATAATAATAATAATAATAATAAATAAAGCATTATAATTTTACTTTTTATAATTACAACTTTAATAAATTAAACTTATTAATTACTATTATTATCAATTTACTTAGCATTACTAATTGTCACAAATTTTATTAGCATTTTTTACATATAAAATTATTATTATTATTTATTATACACAACATAAAATGCATGAGCAATATATTGTTTGGTCGCTACATCTTTTTTTTAATGATTTTATTCACTCTTCACCTTTTTCAATAATGTATAATAATAATAATAATAATAATAATAATAATAATAATAATAATACTACTACATTATTGAAAAAGGTGATGAGTGAATAAAATCATTAAAAAATAAATAAATACAAAAATAGATGTAGCGACCAAACAATATATTACTCATGCATTTTATGTTGTGTATAAATATTAATAATAATAATAATTATTATTATTATTATTATTATTATTATTATTATTATTATTATTTATAAAATACCTATTTGTAATAATAATTTTAGCATTTACTGTCTGCCACCATTTTTTATTAGCATTATTTATAAATTATAATTATTGTTATTAGCAATATTAATCAACATAAAAATTGAGGAATATACAGTTTGGTTGCTACACTAAATGTCGTGCAATCAAGTAGTCTTGAAACATCAATCAGAAAAATCCCACATTCAGCTCAAAAGGAAGAGGTTTAACCCAGCTGATCCTCTGATTGGCTGTTCCACTGAAGCAGTGGCGTCTGATTGGCTGCAGTACCTTTGCAGTGTCTGTGGAGCACGTCCAGAGCAGCGATAAGGAACTCGTGAGCGTCCTGCTGCTCGTATCCGGCGAGATGTCGGGCGTGAGTCCAGACGAGGTGCAGCAGCCGGAAGGGAATGTGAGGAGAGCGGTGACCCGAGTAGAACTACAGGACAGACCAAAGAGAGAAGGAGGATGAGAAACACCACAGAAAACCCTCCCTGCTTCTGGTCTTTCACACCTCCGATCTGAAAAAGACTCCGATATGGGTGTGTAAAACTGGAAACGTGGAAGTGTAGAGGAAGGAAACAACCAATAAAACACTGAACTACTCATCACACTCTCTCTGGAGCACAAAACCAGTCATAAAGAGTCAGTTTTGTGAAATTAAGATTTATGCTTCATCTAAAAAAAAAAAAAAAAGAATAAATCTGAATAAATAATCTTTTGATTGCCACTGATATATGATTTGTTAGGATACGACAATATCTGACTGAGATATAACTATATTTAATATTGAGAAAAATCACCTTTTAAGTTAAAGCAAGGCATATTTCTAATCAAAAATTAACTTCTGATTTATTTACGATAGGAAATGTACAAAATATCTTCATAGCCTGGTTAAAAACGTTCTTCAAAATATCTTCCTGTGTAGATACGAGGCAGAACGAAGAAATTCAAATAGATTTGGAAATACTCAAGTAAATGAGGACAGAATTTTTCATTTTTAGGTGAACTATCCCTTTAATTTATGTTTTTGTCATCATGTTTATGATCAGACGTAGCCCTTGTGCATCTTTTATATGAGGAAGACATGATATGTGCGTATACATGGAGCTGGATCATGTTTGGAGCACGCGATAATCCGAATTATATTTACATAAACATCTTTACACTTTAAGACACCAGTGTGTGTGTGTGGGTGTTTCTGTGAATTGTGGGGACTTTCTATAGACTTCTATAACTTTTATACTGGCCAAACAATATTTTTTTATCCCCTAACCCTAAACCTAGTCCTTCTTAGACTTTCAGATAAACATCATATACTATTTTCAATCTTTTTTTTCCCTCAAAATGTTAGGTTTTACTATCCTTGTGGGGACATTTGGTCCTCACCATGTAGCATAAACAAGTACAAACATGTGTAAGTGTGTGTGTGTGTGTGTGTTAAGCACTCACCTCCTGAAAGAGCTGAGACATTTCACACACCAGGCAGGAGTTGGACTGCATCTCACACTTGTGTCGGTCGGACAGGAAGAAGTCCCTCAGCAGCGGAGTGTGTGTGAGAGCCTGAACGATGCAGTTCATAAAGCACGTGTTCCCCAGATTTATCAAACCCCTCAGTCCTGGAAGAGACGAGACGGGAAACACGGAGAGAGAGAGAGAGTTAGAAATATGGATGAACATGAAGAAATGTTGTGGCTGAGTATTCACAATAAAAGATTCATTTCATCAATTTTACATAAAACTTTTCCTTTTAACTTAAAGCACACTACTACTACTAATTTAATATTATTAATAATAATAATAATAATAATAATAATAATAATAATTAATAATGTTATTACTATAATTATTATTATTATAACTATTGATACTAAAGTAAAGTGTGAATTAAAAATACAACTGGTTTTTATTAATTTTATTTGTATTATGTACTTTTATCATTTCTATTTATAATAATAATAATGCATTACTATAAAAATGTACAGAGTAAGAACATAATAATAATAACAACAACTTGTATGTATTATTATTATTAAATTGATGATAATCAATTACTAAAAAAAATTAAAATATACAATTTTATTATTAATTTATTTCATATTATTTAGTGCTATAATTTTGATTTAATATTTATTATCATTTGTAAATAATAATAATAATAATAATAGTTACAATAATAACTATTTAATTTACATTTACAGTGATCACCATTTTTATTATAGTAATTTATTATTTATAAACTGTATTAATTTACATTGTATTGTCATTTTTATTAGCAATTTATTTTTTATAAATTAAAAATAATTTACTCAATATTTACTGTTTGTCTATTTTTACTAGCAATTTATAATGTTTAAATAATAATAAAAAAAATTACTTTATATATTCTGTACCACCGCTTTTATTAAGAATTTTGTATTATTCATAGATTATTATTAACAAGAACATTTTATTCACTTACTTTATATTTACATTTTGTCAATTTTATTAGTAATTATTAGTTAATTATTATAATCTTTAATAAATAATGAATGAGTAATGTGCAATAAAAAAATACAATTCATAAAATTGTATAATTGTCATAAAGCATGCATATAAAAACAAACTGTAAAATTATATAAAAGGGCATAAAATAAAAACAAACAGTGAGAAGTTCTGGGCCTATTAGAAAATCTAGGCCTCACTGGCTGCAGAGACACAACAAGATCAGATTGATGAACCAAATCTCTCCATTCGAGCGCTTGTGCAAATGGTTAAAACCGAGCAAACCAATACATTTTCACACGGTAAAAAGTGCGTAGCCTCAGAAGACTGTGCATCAGTCAGCGTCTCGTCTCTGTCAGTTTGACAGGTTACAGCGGGGCCGAGCGGACAGAAGGCCGGAGCTCTTCTCACCGGGTGGCTAAATGTCTTCAACTGGCCTCGCTCCAGACCTACAGCTCCCAGACATCTGCTCCTCACGCTTCCCAGAGTTTAGTTAAAGAGAGCGACGGAGACACGAACGAAACGAGAAGACCTGGAGAGAGACACACGTCTCCTGCAGCACCTCACGCTTTCAAGTGCTCATGTATAATTCATGCACACGAGTGATTGAACATCATATACACGCCTGATCCCGCTCACACACACACAGACCCCCTGATTCACAAACCGGCATCCATCAAATACCAACTGCTTGCATAAAAAATGGGTGTGCATTATGCGAAATAAAATTGTATTACACAAGTTGTTTTTGGGGACTGCTATTGTAAGTCATTAAATGATGCTGGTAGTGATTCAGGGAATTAGTTGCATGTTAAGACTGTCTTAAGAACTAGTTTGACCAACTAGCAGATGCTTAGAGGTAATCAGTCTTACATTTAAAATACAAATAAGACCAATCTACCTCTTCAACTGAATTTAGGAAGTTATGACCACTCTTGAAGAAAAAAGTTAGATGAACTTTTTGAGACTTTCATAACTGTCTGAGACTGAGGTCATGCTGGTTTTTTGTTTTGTGTGGCATATTTCTGAATCACTAAAAATGTGTCTCAAAAGAGTCATTTGCTTAAGAATCATACTGCTCTGCTTGTGCTGTGTGGTTTTGATTTACTTGGACTCGCTTAAAGGAATATGTGGTTCAGGAACTGGTTCAATCACACTAATTGACTGTTTTAGATTCACAAAATGACTCAAGTGTCATTAGCTGTGCTTGGAGTATCATTTACTAAAAAGAGCTAGATCAAAAGAGTCATTCGTTTAGAAATCGGTCGAATCAGGCCAATCATACTGTGTGTTTTCGATAAAAGCATCATTTGTTCAAGAATCAGACCACTCTGGTTATTCAAAAGAGTTATTCATTCAGGAATCAGTTGTGCTGTTTATTTTGGAATCACTAAAAAGAACTAGCTCAAAAGAGTCATTCCTTGAGGAATCTGTTTAATCAGCCCAAACGAATCAGTGTTTTTTCGATTCAAGGTAACAAAATGGCTTTAAAGAATCATTTGCTCAAGAATTGCCTGGATGTGCAGCAAATTTATGAATCCCTAAAATTGGTCTCAAAAGAGCCATTTGCTTAAGAATCCGACTACTCTGGTTGTGCAGTATGGTTTTGATTCACTAGAACCAACTCAAAAGCATCAGTAAAAGAATCAAATGATTCACACCAACTGGTTGTGCGTTAAGTTCTCAATTCACTAAAAAGAACCTACTCAAAAGAGTCATTTATTCAGGAAACAGTCCGATCACACTAGTCAAGCAGAATATTTTTGATTCACAATAAATAATTGGCTCTGAAAAGTAATTTACTCAAGAATCAGACCACTCTGGTTATGCTGCATGTTTCTGATTCAGCTCAAAAGAGTTGTTCATCATTCTCTATTTGTGTTGAATCAATCCTAGTTGCTTTAAAATACAAATCTACCGCTATAAAAAAAAATTACTCTGTGCAAAAATGTTGAGAACGGGACTTGATTTCCTTTTACTCTTCTGAAGTCAAGTGCTCTCAAGAGCTCGCAGCTGATTGGTCCGTTTTTAATGAACATGTTTTGACACTTCCAGTAGAAGCAGCCTCAAGCTGTTGTGTCGTGATTCGTTGTGTCATCGCACGCCTCCGGTTTACTCGGGGTGTAAGAGAGGCTGGAAACCAACCCCTCACACAATAACCCTACTGCATTCATCATACACGGGCCACATTATGTCCTAAATGATCAATGGAAGCTCCGGCTCTCATATGGCTAATCGCATTAGTGCGTTTCTCTGGGTGTGAGAGAGGCTGGCGTTTATCGCCTACGCCGAGCCTGTGGTGAAGACGTTTAACACTATTACTCCGGCGCCAGGCCCTCTGACTGAGGAGAAACAGGCGAAAATGAGAGAAGGGAGCGCTGAGGAGGATTATTTCTCTAATGGCCAACGTCCACATCTCTCCTTGTTTGTGTGCACAGAGACCCTTATTCTCTCTCTGTCATGGCATGCTCACACAAAAATTGATGAAAATGTTCGCAAACGATGGCACTTGTGGCCAAGAAACAAAGAGTGCTTTTGGCTCCGCTGCAGTCTCCAGACGCTTGACTACGAAGTCGTTTGAACCGACTAGTTTTATACTGATGAGTTTTGGCAGACTCCTAATCAACTACTAAGGGCTGTATTATTGAGGAGGGTTTCAGAGGAATCGCTCTGGGAAATGAAGCTCTTACCTATGGTGCAGTTGGCTGTAATTTTCCTTCGTTTGGGGTTGTGTCGCAGCAACTCCAGCTCTCGCTTCGTAGGCTCCCACATCGAATATTTCTCTCCAATACCTGATGTTTTAGAGAAGTATTGCATTACATTTCATATAAAGCAACAAATAAACTTTTTTTTAAAAAGAAATCAGCTTTTCAGAATTGATACAAAGCAACAGTAAAGGCTTATAAATGTAAAAAAAAAAAAAAAAAAATTATGATTATTATTATTATTATTATTATATAAATAAAGAAATATATATATATATATTTTTTTAATTATTATTTATTCTAGTTTTTTAATAACTGCATTTGAACAAATATTCACATGGAAACAGTTGTTTTAAATTGTAATAATATTTAAAATTTGACTATTTTTGATCTTGGTAAGCATGAAACTTAAAAACTTTTTTTTTTTTAATAGTACTGTATATATTCTAGTTAGGGCTTGTATAAAATTAAACTTTTATAAAATAAATCAGCCTGATTTATCTTAGCTTATTCAGGTCATTAAGAGAAAAAAAAAAAAAAAAGACTGGATAATTTTGGCATTGTTCACTGCATGAGCTCAGTTCAGTGAGGCCTACGATCAAACCGACGTCACTCAAATATTTGCATCTGAGTGTCATGACAAAGACAGAGCAATCCATTGTAAACCTGTGTAAAATCTGGTTTAGCACCGCTGCATCTCCCACTCAAACAGATTCAAAAGCAAAGTCATCAAGAAAAAATTAGCCCTAATCAGTGTCCAAAACAAAACACAGTCTTGCCCTCCCGTGGCTTGCAACCCAGCAGCTTCCAACATTCGTTTTCTGAATTAACAGGCCCTTAAGCTACAGGCGAAGTTGAACTACATTATGCATAAGACAAGGGGGGGACCTACCTTGCAATTTCCACGCTTTTCTTTGTTCTTCTTTGGCAATCTGCTCCATGTCTTTGTCGTATATGTAGTCTTGGCACACGAAGCAATATATTCCACCGTACAAAAGGTCTATAGCTGGACGAGAGAAGAACAACACAGGAACCTATTAGAGGCCTTTTAGAGAAGCTGACGTTCTGTAAATATGGATGAGGCATTAAGGAAACATGGCAAGCGGTGCAGCAAATCTGCCTCCTTTAATAAGTGATGGGAATAATAATTAGGATGCAGCGCAGAAAACATCCATTGCTGCTTGTGCCACAATATCGCGTCCTCTGTGAAATGTCATAGCGAGCATTGCAATATCAACGCATAATTGTGAATGAGGAGCATTATCTATGAATTATCGTTCTCGAATGCTCATCCCTCCATTTCTCCGAGCCTGCAGTACCTGTTTTTCAGTTCCCATGGCAACCCGATGATGGTCTGTTTCACACAGACGCACTAAATGTTCGCAGGTGGAGCGCAGCAGCGGGGACGGACGTCTATTTGTGACATGACACTAATGCACAGCCTGGCACAAGCCGCCGACAGGTGCTCGGGAGACTGAGGCTTTTAATGGCTTTCAGTGCAGAGAGACCGGCCGCTGCATGTTCGCATGGCTATTTTCAGTTGTTGTAAAGGGACAGAAGTCTCATTGTCGGCACAGGCATTTGGCAAATCTGCTCAATACTGACCCTATTTGCTTTCTACATAAATGCACTTAGTCTTACGATTAGGGTTTATTAGTGCATGCCAAAAAAATTTAATAAAAAAATACTTGCATTACAATGCAACGAAATGCAATGGGAATAATAATTTTAGCCAACAATATCATACACTAATAAACATGACCCAATCAACAATTCACAAATGCATCACAAAATGTGGTTGAACGTTGATATTGTTATGATAAAACATTCTTCTTAAGTTATAATCCTGTCTAGTACCATACTTGATGCATTAGATTCGTTAAAACGTAAAACATTCTTTAACGGTAATATTTTACCAATTCAATTCTTATGGTTGTTAAACTGATATCTAACTAACTAACTACGAACAAAAATATTTGACAGAATTTATCTAGGTTAATTTTAATTTTTAAATATACCATTGTTCAATGTTTGTTCATAACCAGTGTTAACTATGATAAAAATGCAATAGAACTAACAGATTAATAAATATTTAAATATAAATATTATTAAATATAAAGTTATTGCCACTATAAAAAATAAAATCTGCATGTGAAAATTATATATTAATTATTATATTATAATGATAATGTGTGTGTGATATATATGAATATATTTAAAACAAAAAAAACTTTGACATTTAAAAAAAATAAAAATTACCAAAACAAAAATTCTAAAACTTATATATATATATATATATATATATATATAAAAATAAATAGAAAGAAATCAACAATAACTAAAACTGCAATAGCTAATCAATGGCACTAAAACGACACCAGTTATTTTATACTTAAATATTTACCTTATTTTTTGTAAAGAGTTAAGTTTTGTAAAGCTTTCCTCATTTTTCCTATCACAATTTTTTTTTACCATGGTGACTGTGGCATTTGATAAAATCAGTGTAATTATTAACTCTGATAGCTAAAATGTATAATTACCTAACTTTGGGCTTTAAAATTGTGATTTCTCTGCTAAAACAACTGATAGGTAAAACCAGAACTACATTTCTTCTTTTCATTTGGGTGTGTATCACAATACGTAAGAAAAGATAGGTCAGTGTTTCCGTTTTATCACAACTTCGACACTATTGTAAAGTGTTGCATGCTCATCTATTTTTTAAGACAGTGGTCATGCATGATGGTTTTAAACACTATTTGGATTAGACAAGCAGAAAAGAGAGAAGTTGCAAAAGAAAACGAGGCGGGGTTGCATGATGCACACACACACACACACACACACACACATCAGATGAATAAACCAAAAGCATAGCAGGCCTTCAGGTAACCATGGGAACCAGCACAGGAAAAAGAGGAAAGAACACCGAGATCAAGCCTGACAAGTGTGAGCCGACAAAACAGAGACGACGAGAAAAAAACCCCCACCATCTTAACAAACAGAGATGCACAAAACGAAGCCGGCTCATTCAGACTTAATTACTCCCCCGTTCGTCTTTGGAGAATAATCACAGTTTTCCTCCTCGGGAGCGGCGCTCATTCACAGATATCCCTTGTACGCAGGCTAACCTAATTAAATGTTCAATCAAACTCCGAGGGGAACTCGACACACACGAGCGATGCCTCGGTGTCGCCTGGGAACGCAGAGAAACCAGAGCTATCGGTGATACTGCAGGAGTGTTAGGACGCCTGCGGCACCAGAAACCATAAACCATCACCTGGAGCCAAACAAACCACACTGGATCGGCGGCAAGGGACTTCATGTGTTCATCAGGAGACATAAGAGATGCTTAAACAGGCGACAGAGTCCAACAGCAGCTCACTATGAGTCAGCACGGCCGATTCAAGCCGCTCAGGCCATCTGTGAACGATGCATTACAGAAAGAGACGGCCTTTCCAAAGTAATATCTATTTCTGTAGCCACTGTCGACTGTTTTTATAATTGAAAGTCTGATTTCTGAAAGTAGTTGGCTGTCAGATCGTGTGTTTTCTACTGTCTTTATTACTTACGGAAGTTGCTGCATTGAATCGTTGTTCATTTGCATAAAGATCCTTTTTTCTCAATTCTGTTGCATTTCTAAAGAGGTCCTTCTGCTGCTGATGTGAATGGAAATCACCACTTCGTGCAACACACTAATTATCAATTATTATGTTGAAAATTAGAATTTTTTGCGGATTCTTTGATGAATAGAAAGGTCCAAAGATCAGCTTTCAGATTTATCTGAAATAGAAATCTTTTGTAATATTATAAATGTGTTTATTTATCAACATTTTTTTAATAAATATAATGCATCCTTGCTAAATAAAAGTAATAATTTCTATAATTACCCAGCAAAAAAAATATTATATATACACATTTTATTATATTATTATTATTATTATTAATAATAATAATAATAATAATAATAATAATAATATTTATTACACACACACACACACATATATATAAATATATATATATATATTTTTTTTATATTTAAAAAATTCTTAAGGGAAAAAATATATAATGAAATGAAAATTAAATAAAATACATGATATTTTTATAATATAACACATAATACAATATTTTTAATATTTAATATGACTACTCAACTAATTTCCAAAAGATCATGTGACACTGAAGACTGGAGTAATAAAGCTAAAAATTAAGATCCAATCTTAGCTATTATATATTAAAAAAAACAAAAAAACAATATTACTGCATTTACTGAATTTTGGATTAAATAAATGCAGGCTTGGTGAGCAGAAGAAAATTATTATTAAAAATCACAAACTGATATTGTTGGAGACGGAGTTAACACTGATATTTATATTATTTAATATCAGTACAGTCATTGATTTACATTACAAGCATCAGAATGTCATGTAAATATCAGCATCTGCACCAAACTGCTTATTTTTCCAGACTGGGCCTCTGTTATGAGCTGTTTGTCAGAGTACATGAGCTACAAAAGCCTGGTGTATCAAACATGATACTCAAAAATAAAAACAATAAACACCACCATCATGCATCATATTAGCAATATTTCCAGATGAACACTTACTGCACTGAAACAGCTTGGCTTGACTTGATTCTCCATCAATCATTATGAGTCTCAGAAACATTATGAGTCTTAAATTCGATCATTAGGCTTTTGAGGAATGTTTATTTGCAATATTTAAAATAAATAAATAAAGGTTCAGGGCTCATTCAAACAGAACATTCAGATTCTTTCTAAACGACTGATAATTTGTGCATATAAACGTGCAAACATTAACAAGCTGGCGATTTCCATTCACATAAGCAGCAACACCTCTTCACGAATGCAACAGAACTGAGAAAAATGCAATTATTTAATGCAGTGACGACCAACAAGAGTAAAGACTGTAGAAAACAAGATCTGGAGGCCCACTAGTGAACAAAAAAAGTTTCCACTGAAAATAAGTATTTATCTACTTTATTTTTAATGCAAGAAGTTGCTTAATATTGCTTACTGATATTTATACTATTTTATCATCGTAATCAAAAACACACTGGTTTGTAGCACAGATAGTTTTACCATTTACTGCACTTGACAGCACGAATATAAATGTAACATTTTTCTTAAATATATACATGCATGTGTTTTCTATATATAGAAATAACTTAATTTCTGATTAATAATATGCATTGCTGAGAGCTTCATTTGGACAATTTAAGGTGATTTTTTTTTGCTCCCTCAGATTCCAGATTTTCTAATAATAGTTGTATCTCATCATCATAACAAACCATGCATTAATGGAAAGATTATTTATTCATCTTTCAAATGGCGTATAAATCCTAATTTGAAAAATTTGCCACCATGACTGGTTTTGTGGTCCAAGGTCACATATGTTATGCAAACAAAAACTTTTATATTGGATGCGATTACTCTCTTGACTGAATCGCAAGAGGAAATCCCAAAGGATGTCAGACAGAGGCGGCAGCTCCACATCTCGAGGTAGAAAGTAATTAAATTCGTCATGTGGAGCTCAGATTTTGGGTTTTTCCAAACGAGCTGTATGAAACAGGTGGGCGACGAACTCCAAGCCACTGCTGGAAACAAACGCCGCGAGTCACAGGTTCACACAGAGTCAGGGACTATTATCCCCTCGCACACTATAATTACCCACATTCCCGTCTGTTTGCGCTTCTTATTTGTTTGTTGTCGGAGGGTGGCACCCTTCCTCATTAAAACAGAGGGGATAATTACATGCCAGCGATGCATTAAGGAGCTGGGAGAAATCCAAGACCCCTTCCAAACATCCAGAGCCGGATCTGTGCTGCTTTTTGCTCCAGAAGACGATCAAGCTTTTGGAGCGGACATGAAACTGGGTTTTGTAGCGCCCTGAGATTTCGATGCAGAAATCGCGTACATAAATGCAGAATCCAGTCATAAAAATGGAATTTAAAGTGTAAAATTTCTTTCATGTTTTAATTTGAACAGAAAACCTCTGTTGTGCAGTACTTTGTTATAAAATGTAATAAAAATACAATTCCCTTTATATTTTGGTAAACAGTTTAATTACCACTGAATTAAAAACAGACAACACCTAATTTCAGGTGTGAAAAAACTACAGGCCTGAATTATTTTAGCACGTTTTACATTTATTATTGTAACAAAAATTAAGTTGTGAAAGTATTACGAATTTCATTGATTAGACATGCTTTATGATTATTAAAATTTAACTAACCCATTAAAATGGAAACCAGACAAATTCAGAATGAAATAAAATTATCTGAAAAAATAAATGAAATAAACATTTTATTTTTATAAATGATTAGAGCTGTCAAATGATTAATCACGATTAAATCACACGCAAAATAAGGTTACATAACGTGTGTACTGTATATATTTACTGTGTACATAAATAAAAAAAAAACATGCACATATACATATATATATTTAAGAAAAGTTAATATTAATATATAATTTAAATTATATGAAATATATTATTATTATTACACATATATATATATATATATATATATATATATATATATAAAATAAATAAATAAATAAAATAAATTGTACACAGTACATATATATTTTGTAAACAAAAACATTTATTTTGAAAGTGATTAATCATTTGACAG
>JAUCMR010000066.1:1495056-1511036 GCA_032357425.1 Enteromius argenteus
AATGTTTTTAAATAACTTAAGAGCTATTTTTTTAATACCACCAAAATATCACTGGTCTGTACCAATACCAGAAAAATTGCATGGATTCTTGTCACCCATTTAAAAGAATAAATAAATAAAATGTATATTTAATAATTGATACATAATAATAATAATAATAATATTATTATATATTAAGGTATATATATATATATATTATACTTTTTTATTATTATTATTATTATTATATAACTACTACTACTATTATCACTACTATTATAGTTTAACTTTAAATGTGATGTTTGTCGTTAACTGTGACGCATCAGTACAAATCACACTACAGACGCAATGTGCTGTTTACCTCCAAATGTGATTTCAGTGATCAGATCAAAAAGTGATTTAGACCTGCTTACACCCTTAGTTATCTCTGCCCACTTCAGAGACGATCCGAGGCAAAAAGCAGCATAAACCGGGCCAAAGATGTGAAGCTAAGCTTAGGTGAACACAAGCACGTACAATAAATAAATAAAAGCACCCACAGGCGTTTCTGCATATGTAATGAATGATCTGTTCCCTCGCCATTAGAGCAAAGCAAACACCGTCATCTACGTGAAATTCATAAAGCAGCTCGGTAAGGATCAGTGTTGGGTAACTGAACAGAGACGTGAGGTGTCATCATCACATGGTATAACAGCTCCCGTATTTATAGTAAGTCACAGGAATGGTGGTGAAAACACAAAAACTCAATTGCAATCTTTGAATGTACCGATTCAGGAGCTCAGGAGACTGGGAAAGAAGGCATAATAATCCATGTAATCTGACTCAATATACAACAAACACTCCTCAATTGTGCCGACTCAAAACACTACAGCTAGTAATACTGCGTAATCTGAACCCAGACTGCTGTAGATGGAAAAAAAAAAAAAAAAAAAAAAACAGGCCTCGTATTTTTCTGCATATTTTTGACAAGAACCGCCCACTTAGACAAGACTGCTTGATTGACAAGTGAAGCGACCAATCACAGTTTGCTGCACTCATGCGTGACATTTAAAGCAGGTAAATCTGAAGTATCTCAATTGTTACGATCTTTCAAAGCTCAATTGTTGTTTAAACAACATGCGATTTCACACTGTGCGTGATTTAGTCAATTAAAATGTATTTCTATATAGTGAATCTGAAACATAGTTAATGTAACACGAAGAGCAGTTTTCTCTCCAAACATCAGCATAATAAGGAGTAAATATTAATTGATATTAATTTTGTCCACGAAAAGAGTTACAAAAAGCCACAGCAGAACTGTTTTACATCTCAGAGCAACATGACAGCTTCGTTACTGAATCAATCTTTATTTGAATGAATCAGTTGAACGAATGATTCAACGACTCACTCACCTATTGTCGATTTTAGGTTTATACTTAAAGTGCACTTTTCGTTTTTTTGTAAACATCAAAACATTAATTATTGCATGTGCATCTAAATGGTTCTGTGCCACCTCTGCATTGCAAACTAATTTAGTAAATACCGATTTAATACAGTGTCTATTTGAATTTATTGATTAAATTTAAGAATTTGACACGAGAGATGATGCATACATTTAATTAGGTTAGAAAATATAGCCATAAAAATCAATCTGAACTTATTGGAAAAGTTCATTTTTGTTACTCCCTTAAACTTACCATTGCACAGAGTATGAAAAACATCAAAAGCTTCAGGAGTCAGCTGCCCTAAACCTGACAACATATTCAGCAAAATATCATCTAATTATCGTTAAAATAGGCATCATATATCACACACCCCTACTTTCAAAGCTAGCTTGCTATTGCTATCCTCTCCGAAGTCGCCTACCCTGTCTTAAATAATTGCAATCCTAAACTTAACAGAAGTAATGATATTTACATGACACTTCTCCAATCGAAAAGCTGTTCTTGGCATACTTTGCCAGTGATGCATTTAGCATTTTTTAATGCAGTAAAGTGCCGTTTCTACTGAAAACCATTAAACATACAATTTTGGTACCTGCAATCTTAAAATCTAACAGAAACTGTGATGTTTTCATGAGAACAGGAACTGTAACCTTCAGTAAGTCAATCTGAATGGGAGCTTGTGGTTGCCGTCCAGCGTCGTGAGCGATATGCATCAGCCGGGCAGTGATCTGTGGGTGTGCCATCATGTGAAGCTGGTGCAAACGCATCCAAAGGCCTTCACCACACAGTATGTGTTGTTCTGCAGCAGGGGGATGGGATGGAGCACAGCCGCGCTGGCAGAAAGCCTCTCTAGCATTTACTGAGCTCCTCATATTCCTATTGTCCCTTCACGAGTACGGCTGGACAGACGAGAGGCGAGTCCGGTCGCTTTCCCACCTGTGCTCGACAGATCCAGATCTGGTTACTTACGATCAGCGCTGCATGCTAAATGCGACCCAAGATGGGTAAATTGTGCATTGTGCCCAGATGTGGCATTAAATAAACAGTATAGTAATACTGAGAATAGCGGGTGTGTCTAAAAGGTCAGATGTGGTGTAACACAACCCAAATTACAGTTTACCAAAAAGAATTGGATTTCAAAGAGCGTACAGAACGTAACTTGCATGCAGCGAAATAAAACACACCAAATTTGGCCTTCTAGTGTTGCATGCGCCTGGATTATAGACGAGAATGGTTAATTAAGCTAAAACTAGCACCACCTTCTTCAAGAATAAAACACAATGCAGTAAGAAAACATTATCCTTCATAAAACTCAGTTGACTTGACCTCAATTGTGCCAATGAGTCATGCAATCCCGAGCGAACCAGATGTAACTTAAGGCTGCATGACGCCATTCACCCTATATTAATGTCGCGCTACCAAAGATACGTCCATAAAATGATTTCTATCATTATTTATTGGACCTATTAACATTGCTAGCACGTTTCTTGCAAAGAAAGCACGATGAGACACATATGGAGAGAGGGTGACATTTGATTCGAATGAATCATGATGCACATTTCAAGATAACTCTTTGTTTTTCAGAGGGAGACGGTAGGGTGAGGATAGTTATTAAGCTGTCGTCTGATGCCACACACTTGGCTATCATAGAAGAGATGACTCATTTCAGACTTGAATCAGTTCTTTCGAAAAAAATAACTGTGAATTGGTTCTTTCGAACGCTTTGCTTTAATGAACCCATTCAAATCTAACCACAGTTGTCTAATCAATGATTTTGTACGAATCAATCATGGATCCAATTTGGAGCATGAGTTTCAAAACTCTTTGCAGAAGACCATGAACCAAACTAACCAGCTATGATGTGATCCACAAACTTACAGTCTTTGATTTGAAGCAAAAGACAAAAGTACAAGACTGTGAACTGAGTGTCTTTAATGAGGCGTAAAGCTAGAGGAATAACAATTGAAAACGACGGATAAATATAAAACTATTCATTTAAATACGGTGTTTGTGTATATAGAAAATCATGCAAAATATTATAAGAGCTTCATGGGAGTTAAAACAGTGATCTTGCCGGGATTTACTGCTTCTATTCCCTGATTGGTGGAGATTTTCTGCAGAATCATGGGTAATGTAGTCTTTCACCAGGAATATCGCTGTTAATCACTATTATTCAAAAAATACGTTGAAATAATGCACTGACGGCTTCAACAACAGCATATAGCACTGATTAACAACCTCGTAGCTCATAGCAAGCCTGTTTATAGGCTGTTATTAGTAAAAATCAACTCCTCTATGGAATCGGATTGGAGCCTAACGTTACCGTCGCACCAAAGTCAAACGCAGTTTGACTAATAAGAGTTATTATATATTATATATAAGAGTCTGCTCAAGCAGCTCCATCTTATAAACAAAGTATTTTAGTTAAGCGGTTTGTCAATCCGGATCACGATGTGTTCAATATAAACGGTTCTCGAGTTCAAAAGAAACGGTTTTCGGTTCAAATAACTGAGCGCGGTTCGTGACGAATCATTAATCCGATTCAACCGATTCACTGAACCGATCATCTGGCTCACGAATCGATATCATAGACTCAAAACAGTGGACGTATTAAAACGTAGATGTATAGGCAGTGAACACAAGTCGTTAGTCCTGCCACACAATAGGCAAATTCCGTGATAACTGTGAAACTGAAACCTCTATTCGTGTGTTGGGCAATCAATGATGTTATAGGCCTGGCGAGTGGCGTTTTGCATCAGAAAACGTCCAGAGAAAGTGTCGCATGAATGCCAACGACTAATTAAACTCGCCTAAAGCGGGCTAAACAACACCGATAGCGGAATAGCATCCCTATGAAAGCAGGAGGCCAGCCAATGCCTCCACTTAGGGATGGACGTGGGTTCATATCCCTCGGTGGAAATAAATCACGTTAGCCTTGGCGAATTACACATCCGTTTGCGTTTGAGAGGGTAATGCGACTTGGCACCGATGCATTGCACCACTGGGCTCTGGTCTATTTTATTTACCTTGCGTTTCCTGGTTTCGGCAGAGCCACTCCACACAAAGCACTGGTATATGACGCGCAGATTCTGCTTCCAGTTGTCCACTTTGAAACCGTTCACATGGGAGCACCCTGCCGGACTCATGACAGAAAACACATTCGAGTTCCTCTGTATTTCAGCGATGAAATAAGCTCAACTGAAGTCACGAGGAGAATTATCCACCAATTGTTCCGTTTTGCCAGGCAATGCAGCGAGCCACGACAGGGTCGAAGATGCGTGCCTTACACATGCGGAGAGCGTTACTCGACACCCTCGCTACATGAAAACGCCATCCCTGACGCGATTTCAGCACGCTAGCTTGTAGTAAAACTGAGCACACTTTGATATTGTGTTTTCCAAGTCGGCTGTTTTAATGGACGGCAATGGAATTCAACTGAGCACCGTGGGCGACGCAATCCTTGCGATGTTGAACCCTGATTGGCGGGTGGCTTGCGGTGCGGGGCCGCGATTGGCCAGCGTCTGTGCCATTTCCGTTAAACTCCCGCCCACTTTCGAGAACTCTAAAAATGTGATTGGCTGGCGCGTCCGCTTGTCTTTGTTCAAAGACTTGCACGCCGCAGGGGCGCCTGTGATTGGCTGCGTCGCGCCTCGCGTCGGTCCTCCTTTTCTTGTTGGTTATGTCATTCAAGTAGAAAACACACGGTCCACATGCCTACCTGCATTAGAGTTGTGAATTTGGAAATCGGTGTTGTCATGAATGTGAGATGCGGTGTGAAAGTGAAGCGACTTGTAAGACTTGTAAGGTTGGACAATGAATCATAAATGCATGTTTTGTTGATTACTTACAAGAGTGGCACTTTTGTCATGAACATTTTAGACAATGCAAATATAAAGTTTTCTTAAAGAAAACCAAGCCTGCTTGCAGCTAAACTGAAATGTAATAATACAAACTTCAATGTTATGATCTGATTTAGACACAAGAATATAAGGCATTCCTCTTAAAGAATAAAAATGAGATCAAATAAAAGCACCCAAACACCTTATTTATAAGCAATATTACAGTAAAAGTATTTGAAACTTAACCTCAATCTAAAACCTCATTTAATATAAGAAATACAAGACATTTCTCTCAAAAATCATTTCAAATCAAGAAATTTAACAAAACAAATCCCAATTTTATGATCTAATGTGTTAGTGACTATACAGTATATCAAGAAACACCTCGGTATCATCAATAAATTGTTCATAAACAATGTTACAAGACAGTTAAGCCAGTTAACCCTTAATTTTATGTGATAGAGTGACAGAGAAATACACGTTCCTCTTGATTCCTTTACAAATAATATTGGTAGGAAATGAACCACATTTAACAAGACAAACCTCAAGGAACAGCCCAACAGCTTTAATAAATTGTTTATAAATCATACTATAAGGAAACGCACACTATTTAAAGGAACAGTTCACCCAAAAAGGAAAATCCTATCATTTACTCACCCTCAACTAGTTCTAAACCTGTAGGAATTTCTTTGCCCTGACGAACACAGAGGAAGATATTTGAAGCAAGTTTTGGGTCACCACTGACGTCCATAGCATTTTTTCCCCTAGTATGGAAGTCTACGGTGACCAAAACAGCCTGGTTACAAACTTTCTTCAAATACCTTCCTCTGTGTTCACCAAAAAAACTCATACACTCTCAAAAATAAAGGTGCAAAAGCTGTCATTGGGGTGGTACCTTTTCAAAAGATACATGTTTGTACCTAAAGTGTCCATTTTGGTACATTTTAGTGCTTAAAGTGCACATATTCTAACCTAATAGGTGCAAAAATGTACCGTCCCAGTGACAGCTTTTCTACCTTTATTTCTGAGAGTGCACAAATTTGGAACCGAGTTTTCATTTTTGGGTGAACTATTCCTTTAACAAGACAACCCTCAATTTTGAGATATAATCTGGGAGACTTTCCTCTCAAGACACTACATTTAAAAAATTGCAAATGCAATGTTTAGAAACATTACAAGACAAACCTCAAATTATCATGCAATTTGGTAATGAATCAAAAATGAATTGTTTTTAAGTAAGTCGCTATTCTCAGTTTCTTTTGATTCAGGGGTTGAACCCAGGCTTCAGTAGCGGTAGCTTCTAGGTATTTGATAATCTATTTGTGGTAAAGCCCAAAACATGAGAGACCTCTAGAGGACTGGAGAAACTCCTTCACCCTGGGCCACGACTGAATGCTGAATCACTGCAGGAACCGGCTGAAGAAGAAAACATTAGATCAGCCGACGCATTACTCAATTAAGAGTAATTAAGTTAAGAAGGTTTTTTTATTCTGTGGGGTCGCAATAAAGTATACAAATGCAATTTCCACAACTCTTTTGAACAAAGAAGTCCAGTATCTTTATTTGTATGACCATAAATGATGCAGTGGCATGTCGACCAAGCATTGATAAATAAACACTGACAAAAACAAGTTCTTGTTTAGGGTGCGCTGTGACAGAACCAAAAAAAAGGTCATTCCACACATTTATGTTTTCCTCCAATATAGTCCAACTGATTTTGCTCTTATGAAGGTTTTCCAGCTTGGGGATGAGAAAGGGGACATGAGCAAAGCAGCGATCCTCCGAACGGCTTCAAGAGTAGCTCGACGTCTTGCTGCCGACGTCATCCTCTTGCATTCCCATACTCTACAACACAGAACAGACCACCTGGTTATAAAAGTACGTCCTTCAGAAGTCTACGATTGAATTGATGATTCATGAGCTTGTTCAGATGTGTACCTTTTGCACAAACTGGGGGTTTACGGTGATTTCTTGATCCATGGACTTTAGTTTTTCATCTAACTCTATACATTTCAGCATCTGCATCAGAGTCAAGACAGATTAGAGTGAGGTAACACAACAAGACAACTGTCATTAAACACTATATAATGCATTGGTGCACAAACATCAAATGCAGAGATATTTTTCCTTCTCAAAACACCTGCAGCGTATTATGAGAGTTACATTAAGAACTAATTTAGAATATAATTTACATAGAATAAAACTAATATTTGTAAGTTTGAATAATATTTCACAACATCTGCTTTACTGTTTTTGTAATGTATTTATATTATTATTTTATTGCTATAACAAATAAAACAAAAAATAGGAATGAAGTTGTAGTTTTTCTAGGGCTGTCAAATGAGTTTGTTTACATAATGTGTGTTTGTACTGTGTGTATTTATTACATACATATAAATGGACACGCATGCATATTTTTGCATGCACATTTAAGAAAAATGTGTTTATATATCACATATATTTATATAACAAACAGCATTGTATTATCTTTGTTTATGAACTTTTTATGATCTTACGATTTTCTGACCATTAATTGTTGAACATTATATTGAGTTTTCTACACATGTTATTAAGATTTCTTTTGAATGTCCTTGAAATACTAATGATTAAGAAGACAAAAATAATGAGGTGTAAATATATAATGAATGTTGGTCTCTGGTGTTTAACTGGAGGCTTTCATGGTCTCGTTCTCTTGTACACAACCACCGAATGAAGAAAAGCACTGTTTTATCATCATTGCAAACCTCTTGGTCGATTTTGTGGAGCATCGCAGGGTTGTTGTATTTCTCAGGGTTGTCATGGAAACAGACCATGCCATCTTTCTGGTTAATACTCGCATAAATCTCTCCATCCTCGATCTGAGAGATGAAAGAGGAAAGATTTGAGTAAATACGAACCGTCCAGTGATTGTGATATAAAACAGATCTGAATGTCATGATGAGGCTGAGTTCGTACCATATGTAGGACGTATTTCTCGGCTTCTTGAGGGCCGGAGAGCTGAACTCGACTCGCCATGTCTTGTAAGGATAATGTCAAGAACGTCTGTCAATCACAAGAACAGAGATTTCCATTTCTTTTAACTGAGATTACGGTTTCTGTTTAATCAAACTCAAATTTATGAAACTGTAGATTCTGGCATTTTGTGCGATTCATTATGAAAGAAATGTTTAAAATGAATGCATTTAATTCAGCATCTAACCACATCTTGATGATGAAGCCTATAAGAATGCAGTTATAAGAGACTAAAATTCAAGATATGAGCGCAAAAAATTACGCTCTATATTTATATCATAAGATAGAGTTTAGAAACACCTCACCAGCAAGAGTGCTGTTTTTTCATGAACATCTGCATGATATACAAACATGATACTGACTTCATACAGCAGTTCACTAGCTAATATTGTGTTACATTTTAGACACAATATTGTGGGTTTTGCTCAATTTGCAAAACAGAAGAACTGTTTCATTACTGAATCAATCTAAATGGAGTGAATCAAATAATTCAATGACTCATTCATAAATAGAGTCACTTGCTTCGTTAATGAATTAATTTAGCCATTTGAACAAATCAGTTGAATGAGTGACTCAATGATTCACTCATTAAAAGAGTAACTCGCTCCCACATTTCATACTTCGATATTCATTTAAAAAAACAGAGGAAAGCCTATTTAAAACCCACTCATCTCAGCATTATTTTTTGCTATTCTAATTGCTGAACAGTCTTTGTAAACATACCTAAATAGCACTTCATAAAAACCCTTTTATGGGATTGTAGTGTAGTGTGTAATAGTTTAGATTTCGACTTACAACGATTACAAAAATCAAATAATCGAGATAAAACTATTATTGCATCCCTTCTGCCTACTTCTCAGAGAAGTTTTCGCTCCTCCATAAAAGCTCAAACTTACTGTGCAAATCAGTAAAATCATGTAATGTGATTTTCACAAAATAGGATGTGCTTGATTTATCAATGTTTATTAGACTTATTTGTGTTTTTAAAGGCATGAAATAGAACTTGCGCTGTTCTGTGCATGCGCTTCGACCAATACAGAACACGGACATGTAAAGTAAACTTTTAGTTTAAAGGGTTAGTTAATGACTCACCCTCGTGTCGTTCCAAACCCATAAGACCTTCGTTCATCTTCAGAACACAAATGAAGATATTTCTGATGATATCAGAGAGTCATCTGGCCCTCCACAGACAAAATCGCAAAACTAAAGTTGAGTCACTGATGTCACATGGACTGTTTTACCAGTGTTTTTACTATGTTACTGGATCTGGATCAATTCAGTTGTGTTGCTGTCTATGGAGGGATAGATGGCTCTCTGATATCATCAATAATATCTTCATTTGTGTTCTGAAGATGAACGAAGGTCTTATTTGTTTGGAACGACATGAGGGTGAGTCATTAATGACATAATTTTCATTTTTGGGTGAACTAACCCTTTAAAATGCATGACTAAATGGTCAAATACATGCAAAAATGTGTCAAAATGCATTGCTTGGTTATTATTAATTTAAACTGTCATCAGTTATGTCTTCAGTGAATGTAATCAGTTGAGAATGGAAACCACATTAGATTGAATTTGTGCAGCTCGATACGTGGGTAATATTCCCTCTGCCATCTGTAATATTAATCCAACAAAAGAAAGAGGAAATCACTCACTTATCTTGACTGAAGAACAGGGACGGGACGATATATACTTAACTCCCGATTCGATACTATCACAATACTTGGGTGCCGATACGATGTGATACGATTACATTACAGGAGTGCATCTTGACAGAGAACAATGACACTGACATATTTGAAGATATGTCAGAGCAAGATATTTTCAGTTAAAACAGCTCAAACATGCATTTTAGTCTGTGACTAGCTTAAGCCTTGTCTGTGAAACCAGGAGAATATCACATTCTCAGTTCTCAATATTACTGCACATGGCTACATTTTCATATACATTTTAAATCAAATATTTTGGGAAAAATGTACTTCACGGTATATATATACATATATATATATATGAGCAGGCTACTTTTTAAAACAATTACTTGTTTAAAATAAGCGCTCTGAGTATCCAAAAGATTTCAGACAATAGTTATGGGTTTTTCTTTTTTCCCTCTACATTATTGGATGTACACACTGTCAATGTGCACATGTTTCAGTGCAAAAGTCTGTGCTATGAAGCCTGCCGTGTCTCGAGCGCGCATATGTGCCATATGCGGGAGAAAAACAAAAGCAATTTGTTTTGTAATATCTGATGTCTACAACCAGACTGACTTTAAATGATCTTTTGGGGTTATTTCTCAGCCCGGATTGATGTGCAATTAATCTGCAGTGAATGAATCAGCGCATCATGTAATGAATTAGATCTCTTGACAGCCCTAACAACAGTAAACTGCTGTAATGCACGCAGAACATGTCGTCAGTGTAAGTTCAGACCTTGGTTAGCCTCTGAATGTTTTTCTTGTAGAGCGAGGACAGGCATTGTTTGACCAGGCCGGTGTTGTTGTCTCGTGTAAATGTCTCGCTGTGTTTGTTGACCAGAGCACGCAGCTCGGAGGGGTTGTTGCTGGCGTAGACCTGAGCCAGCTCGTGGTAAGCGTTACTGAGGGGCTTTAAAACACAAACACACACACACAGAAAACACGATGAGCTCACAGGGTCTTTACAGTCAAGCCACAGCCATGGTGTCGGGGCAGAAACACTCACCTTGATGAACCGGCCCACGATCTGTGATGTGTATTTGGGGAGCTGCTGTACTTTGCCGTGAAGGATGAGGGACACCAGGATGTACTTCTTGTATGCTTCTAACATGATGTGACTGACGGCCATTGCTGGAGTGGTTATTGCCTGAAGACAGACAGAAAACATGAAATGAATGCTTATTCAAAAGGAAAATGAAAAGTGAAAAGGTTTCCAAATCATTCATAATGTCATGTATTAATTGTGATGAAGATTTTGATGTGCTTTTTATTTGGTCATTAAGTTTTCGTTAATGACTGCAAATACAGAATTTGATTCACTTTGGTGAATCAGTTAATCTCATTGAATCAACTCTGATTCAATAGTGCCATCATTAATGACATTTAATCAAATGTTTTAGCATGTTGGTAAATGTTGTTTAACACCATGTATTTTGATGTATAAAACTCAAAATGATTTAATATTAGTGTTCATTTACTGAAAACATCCCTAGTTTATTAGATTTCTATTAAGACTTGAACAGCAAAAACAGAATTTGATGTGAATTAGTTCATCTCCATGAGTCAATTCTGATTAGTGCCATCAATTAATGATATGACAAATAATAAAACGATTTAGTAGGTAAATAATGTTGTTTATTACTATGCTTATGTACTATGTATTTTAATGTTCATTTCAAGAAAAACATGCCTAGATTGTTTTTTTAAAAATAGTTATGTTTTTTTCTCTACATTAAACACTTGGAATATACTAGGCAAGATATATATATATATATATATATACACAACATATATATTTAAAAAAAGAAATAATACATATATTGAATATCACCAAAAAGCCAACACAGAGATTTTAGCTATACTGTCCCAGCAATAGCAGAAGTAAAACTGCACAAAAAATAAAATAAAAATACCTGTTCGAAAAAATACAGCGCCCGTTCAAAGTTCTTCAGACCCGTGTAGATCATGCCTCCATAGTAGTAAAAACATAGAAAGTGCTTTGCGTCATATGCTCCGTTCTCCTTGCAAATATCCATCATGTCTAGCTCCAGGAATGGGACTGCAGGTTTGAAGCACTTCGCTAATAGGCATAACTGTAAACATAGGGCCGAATTATTAGTTACATCAATTAATCAAGACTCCATCACATGTGGTCAAAAGACTTTATATATAATCTTATAAATAATATCTATTCTTTAATATTTTCTATACCTTGTACTAAACAAGATTCAGCTCATCATTTATTCTAGATAAAATACAATTGGGGGAACATATTGTTTTCAAGTAATAGCAACTGTACAGTTGTTTACAAGATCCTCTGCAGTGAATGGGTGCCGTCAGAATGAGAGCTGATAAAAACATCACACACAGCACTCCAGTCCATCAGTTAATGACTTGTGAAGCAAAAAGCAACATGTTTGTAAGAAACAAATCCATCATAAAGCAGTTTTTAACCTTAAACTGTTGCTTAGGGTTAATACAGGAGTCCATAATCCATAGTAACGCTTCCTCCAGTAAAAAAACCTGCTGTTTACATCAAAATGTGTGCAGCTGTTTAGGTTTGTAAACGGTGCTTAATGTGTGAAGATTTCTTTCTTGATTTATTTCAGACCTTGTTCCACTGGAGGAAGCGTTATTATGGATTACAGACTTGTATTTTGGACTCTCATTCTGACGGCACCCATTCACTGCAGAGCATCCAAGTGTGATGCAATGCTACAATTCTCCAAATCTGATGAAGAAACAAACACATCTACCCAATGTTTGGCTTAAAACAAAATAAATATTTAAAGACACCAAATGCCATCCTAATACTCTTAAATGTAATATTTGACTCACCTGACACAGGTCTGCATGCACTGAGGTAAGCTGGTTTGTGTTCATCTGCATCTTGTCTATGGCCTGTTTAATTATACTTATTCCATGCAAAGGCTGTAAAAGACAAAATAACGTAATGTCAGCTTTATCCTGTAAAGTTAACACCACCAAAATCATCAAGAGACACTCGCCTGTTTTCTTTCTACAAGGGCGACTGTCAACTGGTGGCACAGACCAGCAACTGTATGCAGGAATAAAACAAAACATATTAGCACAGATTAATCAGCACCATGAATAGAATGTGTTGTGTTTCCGTACATGTGTCTGTGGCGTATCGGATGTGCTCTCCATTGCAGGTGCTGATAAAGAGTTGGACTTGGGAAAACAGGGTCTCAAAATCAGGGATGTTTGGCATGGAAAACTTCACAAACCTGCAATGCAATTAAACGACACCACCATGTTTTCAAACGGACATTAAGGATGAATCCGCTGTGAATCAACAAGTCACTGACTTACAAAACAGCTAAAACACCGAGGGAATGTTCTTGGATGTCCAACGCTCCAAGAACAGTGTCCAGATGGGAGAGATTCTTGGCCAGAAGCTCTCCGCTTTTATTGATCAGCTCACATAGTTGAGTCATCTGACCTGAGAAACACAGCATTATGAATGAAAACATGGTTTCATATCAGTTCAATACAAATATACACACAATCAAGATCTCATATTTACTTTTTTAACAATAATAACCTGCCATTATTATTGAAAACTGGCAACACACGCCAGATAACCCCAGAGTAGTTGTGTTACAGAGGCATGTTTTTTTACCATATTTTACAAATGACTCAGCTAACGTGACACCTCCAGTCACTTCACTGGTGTAAAAGCTAAACTGTCCAGGTATAAGCTGAGATTTGTGATTATTCTGCAGCATTTAGTTATTTATTCCCCACTTGGACGAACAGAATAAGGTAAACAAATGCCATATGTTACTGCCTGATATATAAACAACTAGCATGCTACCGCTAACGGCTTTTAGCATTAAGCTACTTTGCTCATGTATTCGTTAGCCTGAGCGTTCGCGAACCGTTTAAACGGCGGTACCTTGAGCGGAGAGTTGCCGCACGTTATTCACGAACTGCTCCAGAGCCGAAGCCATCGTTTTGCGCTTTTGGGAAGATGTTTTTCATTCAAATGTCAAAAGCTGGTCTCCTGTACAGAAGCGACGGGCCCTCAGCCGCCAACAGCACGCAAATATCGCGAGGTTTGAGTGACAGCTCAGATTCCACGAGATCTCAGGCACGGGATCTTTCCTGCTGGAAAGAGAATGACGTTTTTCAGAATATATGTTTAAATATTTCACCACACAAACACATATCATGTAGGTATTTAGAGCGGAGTGTTTTATTTACATCAAAAGCTCGCATCAATTTGCATTTGAAATTGATATTTATCTTTAAGCCGTAAAAGGAACATGTTAGTATTCTTTCCGGTGCAAAACAAAGACATTCTGACTGGAGAGACGAGCATCTTGAAGGTTTTATATATATATATATATATATATAGTATTTGTAGTATTTGCATACTATATGCATCATAAAATGATTTTGTTGTACCTCGTATAATATAAAGTACAGAAAAAAGCTTACATTAAAAGATCTTTAAACATACGAGGTGATTCACAACAGTACAAATTTTGAATGTTTGAAAGGTATTTGAATTTCAGACGAGAGACTAAAGTTTAAGACTGTAAACTTAACAGCTGTAATAAGGGAATTAACTACATGGATGTAATGGAAACGAAATTAAAAATAAATAAATAAATAATTAAAACTAACTAAACTTAAAAACGACAGCGAAGTGTTAAATTATTGATGTATAGATGATGATTGTATGTATGTATTGTTACGTTTATCGCTAAACCGGCGCTTGAGGCTCCCGCTTACTTGCATAGGAATCATGGGAAATGTAGTTTTCACCAGGAATTCCACGATCATTTAAAGATAAAGTCGACATTAAATCACACAGCATCGATGAACATCATTTTAGCTCACAGTAGCTCTGTCTTTAATGGTTTACAAGCTATCGCTTAAAATCAATTCCCCTATGAAGAAAATGAACAAGGCGTTAACTTCCGGAACCCGACTGTTCGTTTATGGACTAACGGGAAGTGGTTCCTGTGAGGGAAAGAATCAAAGTGTGTGATCTCTCTCTTCGCCAATAATCTCGGGTAGACTATGATAACGTAAACCAGAAATAGCCACTAGTTTACAGTATGATTTTAAGAGCGTAAAACATATTACTGTATCAGTAATGGGTTTCTTTAGCAAGCGCCTCATTCACAGCGTTTGTGTTTGATATTAGCTGCTAGCACGCACAGCTGTAAACAAATGCAGAAACGCGAGGTCAACAACGCTACAATTCACCACCAGCGACTGCTGGAAAAGCATAAGACCCTCTGACCCAACAAAACACCCCCAACAAACGCGTTTACAATGAGCAAGACAATAGAGAGGCGACAGAATGAGATGAGCTAGCACAAGCAGCCTCAAACACTCTCTGTTCATGCACACTGCCGGTGACCACGAGAGCTTCTGACGAGATTAAGGTTGTTAATCATGACTTTACTCCCGAGGATTGTGAAATGGGTCGAGAGAAGCGCTTCCTCGATGTGTTTTCACTATCAGTGCAGCGCAAAGATGAGCTCTAACACGAGCAGACTGCGAGTTCTGCTGGATATGGACGGAGTGATCGCAGACTTCGAGGGAGGATTCTTAAAGAAGTACAAGGAGAAGTTTCCAAACGAGCCTTTCATATCTTTAGAGGACAGAAGAGGATTCTGGGTGTCCACGCAGTATGGAGGCGTGAGGAGTGACCTGTGTGTAAGTGTGTGTGTGTGTGTGTGGAAACAACAGAAGAAGACATCACAGAACAGTGCATATGTTTTGTATCATATTGAGCTCATATCTATGGAAGCCCGTTTCCGCCGGTGTATGAAAAATAAAAAAAGTTATTGCGACTTTTTATCTCACAATTCTGACTTTTTTTCTCAGAATCGCGAGATATTAAGTCGCAATTGTGAGTTATTAAGTCAGAATCGCGAGATATTAAGTCGCAGTTGCGAGTTATTCATTCAGAATAGCGAGATATTAAGTCAAAATCTCGAGTTAAGTCGCAATCGCGAGTTATTAAGTCAGAATCGCGAGATATTAAGTCAG
>JAUCMR010000066.1:1532457-1545344 GCA_032357425.1 Enteromius argenteus
TTAAATGATTTTAGCAAATGGCTGCAATATAACAAAGAGTGAAAAATTTAAGGGGGTCTGAATACTTTCTGTACCCATTGTATATATATATATATATATATATATATATAAATATATATCACACAAATATTTCAAGGACAGAGTCAGGCATGTGTTCTTGGAACTGTTAGAATCAGTGTCTGTGATGATGGACTCTTATCTGAAGACTCTTGATTACAGAGCACTTGGCATTCCTGTGCATCAGTTACGCTAACGACAGAGAGCTGACGACAAAACAGAGCCTCCACCCACGTCACACACACACACACACACACAGGTTTCCAATTTTTTGTGGGGACATTCCATAATGTTTTTCTACTGTACAAACTTATTCTGATATGTTGACTATACAAAAGCATGTGTGAAGTACTTGAATATATTTGTCTGTTGTGTTATTTATTATTACACTAGTTAATATATTTTAAATGTACTAAATTACAGCTTCATCCTTTGGAATTTTAAAACATTTAAATTTATGAAGTACGCGTTCAACAGAAATAACATTAAAGTGTATTTTAATTTAGCATAAACACATTCAGCAGCAATTTAATCATATTTTAAAGTCAACAGAAGTAATTGTGAAATTATAAAGATGTGCTTAAATTCTATTTAAGTGTGTAAAAAACACATTTCAGAGTTAAAATAAATTAATTTATATTAAAGTTAACTATGATAGATATTCATTTAATTGTAAAAAACATGCAATTAAAGTATTTTTAAGTATATTATACACATAATAATAATAAAAAGTATCCTTATTTTTTTAAAAGATCTGTTGGGTTGTTTTATGCTTCTGGTTCCAGAGATGTTGTTTGACATATTTACACAAATGAACATTTATTAATGCATGTAGGTTAATCATATTTGTTTTTGAAGCACTCAGATTGTGTGTGTGTGTGTGTCGACAATCTGTTGCACCAAGGGAAGGTCACTAAGGGATAGAAGTCTGTGCTTCACTTCTCTGGGTCATTAGATAAGTGACCGGCCTCCAGCTGTCAATGATACTAAACACACACCCACATGCGCACACACACACACACACACACACACACACACCCATGGCTGATTTTATCTTTCACTGTCTGGAGGATCAGATAAACACATGCAACCAGAATGCAACTCAGTGTCAAACAGGCCAAAATACATGCATCACAGATTTACAAAAATAATAACATGCACACACTCCCACATAATCACACACAGAGACACAGTGTCATGATGGTTTTTAACAAGAACTAACAATGTTCACAGCATTTATTAAAAACAGATTTGTTAAAAAGAGTAGCGACACTTTACCATAAGGTCTGTAGTGTTAACAATACCATGAAATAATAAATAGATATATCTTTTTCTATTAAAATACTCTTACATAAGAGCTTGCAAAGATAGACGGATCAGCAAAGGAGCGGGAAGCAAATTGAGAACATTAATAAAAGAGGCACATATTGAAAAATCTTGGAAATCTTGAAGAGAAAATGAAAATAATTTTAAAATGCAATACTATTTTAATTCACATTTATCACAATATGTATTCATTTTTGTAAAATAGTTCATTAGTTCAAGTACAGTTGTTAATGGTTTTTTCATGTTAGTTTATAGTGCTTTACTAAACAGGATCATGTTGCATAACTAAAATGAACTAACAGTGAGTAATTCATTTATTACCGTATTTATTATTCTTTGTTTATAGGTAATAAAATGTTAGTTCAGGCTCATTATATTAACGGATACAACATCTGATTTTAATAATGTAAATAACGATGAATAAATACTTTGGAATTATTTTACATAATTCAGGTTAACTAATGTAGTTAACTAAGTATAGTATATAAAGTGTTACTCAAAATAATATAAAACTATATTCCAAAAAATATAAGATGAATTCAGATGAATTATTACACTCACTATTACTTTTAGTTTGCATTATACATATACACTATGTATAAGGTTGGGAACATCCATTTATGATTTGTGCCCATGTTAACTTGCGTGTAATTAATCAGCAAAGTAAATATGTACTCTACTGCTGCTCCTTAAACCAGAATTACAAACACAGCTTTAAGAACCACTCCCATGACTCGTCTATTCACTTTCTATTGTTTTGCACATGCAGCAAAAGTCTAAGTAACAGAACAACATGATCAGAATAGCATAACACATTCCATTTATTCATTTAGCAGATGCTTTTATTCAAAGCGACTGAGGAATACAATAGGCGAGTCATTATAAAGAGGCAAATACACACAGGAAGTGCTTGCAATATAAAGATTCAGGCATTGTTCAGAGTTTAATACTAGCTAGACAGGGAGAGGCTAAGGAAAGAAAGTTTTGTTGTCGTTGCTGTCTTATACTGTCTTATACAGTGCTATTGTTTATGTAAACTATCTCAAACTTTTTTTAATGCATGCATTAATTGGATTATTGACTACATTTACTGAATGTTATGCTGAACAATGCAAATGCTCTTCAGGAGAAATGTAGTATTACATCACTTGCTCAGCAATGGATGCTATGCAGTGAATGGGTGCCGTCAGAACGAGAGTCCAAACTACATCACAAATAACCCTCAAGTAATATTAATCACTCCAGTCCATCACTTAACATCTCAAGAAGACAAAAGCTACATGGCTGTAAGAAAATAAAGTTTTCAAATAATCCATAATAACGCTTCCTTCAGTAAAAATATAGTGTGGTCTGAATCAAGAGAGAAATCTGCACAGATTACAAGCTAAAACAGCTCTAAACAGTCATTCTGACGGCACCCATTCACTGCAGAGGATCTATCGATCTCCAAATCTGATGAAGAAAGAAACTCACATACATCTCTGATGGCCTTTTAAGTGAACCATTTCTTTAAAAACAGCACTTATTTCAATGCTTTCCGGATAATCACATGTTCTAAACATATGAGAGAAAGGTTGAGATGACTCTTTTGCTTTGTCAAAGACTGACGTGCAGGTCAAAGTGACACTATTTAAAACATCCATCTCCGTTAGCTGATGGAGGCTTATTGTAAGCGTTGTCCAGTGGGTCTGTGCTTCAGGATGATGATGATGGACGCAGCTGAAGGCTTGTTGATGGTTTTGTCAATAGTACAGACTGGAGGAGAGGATTTGAGGACCCACCACACGTGAGTCCCATCAGCTCCAGTCTCTTTTCCCTGCTGCTTTATTCACAAAATGCACTTGTAACTGACCATCTGACCATCTCAGCCATCAAACAAAATTACAGAGAGCTGACCAGAGCAGATAAAGAGAGCAATGCTGGCAAATAACTAGCTTTTGAGAAGCATAATAGTATGTCAGCTGTGTTTAGTAGTGGACAAATTACTCAAAGCATAAAGTACAGAGCATGCACTCTCAGAAATAAAGGTCCAAAAGCTGTCACTGGGCAGTACCTTTAAATTTTTGTGCCTATTAGGTTTAAATATGTACACTTTAAGTACTAATATGTACCTTTAAAGTACCAAAATGGACCTTTTAGTTACAAACATGTACCCTTTGAAAAGGTACCGCCCCAGCTTTTGGACCTTTATTTCTGAGAGTGTATATTATTCACAATTTTATTACATTTAAATCTATTCAAAACAGCTAAAGCTAATTGCATAATTCCACATAGATGAAAACATTGTTTGTTCAAGCTGTGTTTTCATTCTGAGCATCACATCAATGGAGTTCAATACCACAATTAATTATACAACGCACATTCTTTAACTCATTTTTTAAGAAATGGCTTCTTCAATGTGAACATTAATGTTGTTTAAATATCTTAATATTATTTTTTTAAATACATATTTATTTATCTGTTCGTATAAATTGTTGTTCTTTTTTGTTTGATTTTAATTTTTTTTTTGTATTCCTATTTTTTTTATATCTGGTAAAGGGACTATCAGTGTAAACTAGCCTTTGGGCTAATTTGGGTACATTTACATAGATAAAAGTTGATTAATGTACACTGTCCCCATATTTGTGAATGAAATAAATAAATAAATAAATAAAAGGTCTCACTATTTAAAACACCCATCTGTGTATTAAGCATACAGAAAAGCAATAATTCTTGTTTACGTGATTCGTAATGTATACGTCAAGTAAGGGCTCTGGAAAAGATGCTGCTCTGTGACTAAAACAGGACTGAATTGCTTGGCAAGTCTCATCATTTGACGTACTCAGAATACGTACACATGAGTCACATGGACTGACATGCTCGCTCTCTTTCGCTCGTTCCCTTCTCTCCGCTCAGAAACGCAACATCCTTAATAGAAACTTGATGTCATCTGCCTTGAGGATTCATTCAGACGGTGCCGAGGCCTCTAAACAATATCATTTAATAACACTCAATAGGCCTAATTTTAGTTTTGCATGGTATTTATAGCTTAATAATAAGGTTTAGATGCACAATCATTCCTACTCATACAACACAAACAAACTCAAATATAGCATGCGATAACCAGATTTATTTGTGATAGCATCAAAGGAGGTCTATTTCAATCAGTCTGGCCTTCCGTTTCCTCGCACATGCACTCAGTCCAACACACGTTTCTGGACCCTCCACGTGGAGACGGCAATCGAAGGGGACTAGAAACCCTGCCTCTGAACACTGTTACATAAGCGTTTGTACAGAAAGATGGATCAGCAAAGGAGCGGGAAGCAAATTGAGAACATTAATAAAGGAGGCACGTAATGGAAGAGTAACAAGACTTCACAGAGTCTGAAAGCAGTGGAGAGAATGCTTCAGTTTTTTCATTTTTATTATTGAAAAGATTGATTTTTCATATAAATCGAATAATATTTTTATAACAATTGAAATTCAGCCACGCTTCCTTATTTGAAACGGTGCATGATTTTGATTTTTTAAGCACTTTACATAAGAGTTTTAAAATATTAAAAATGTTTAACTAAAAATTTGCTAGGTCTCTTTTCTTAAATCAGTAGCTAATTGTTAATGTTAGCTGCATTAAGTAATTTTAACAGACACAACTTTGATCTAAAAATGCGTTATTAAATGTACAGTATTTACTAAGATTGTTAAGTATTGCTCATTGTTAGTTTATGTTAAAGGAATAGCTCACCCCAAAAGTTTACGTTTGCTAAACATTTATCCTCAGTCCATCTGAAATGAAGATGTTTGTTTCTACATCAGGTTTGTAGAAATAGCATTGCATCAGTGTTTCATTAACAGATGCTGTGCAGTGAATGGGTGCCGTCAGAATGAGAGCTGATATAAACATCACAATAATCCACGCCGCTCCAGTCCATCAGTTAATGCCTTGAGAAGACAAAAGCTGTGTGTTTGTAAGAAACAAATCCATCATTCACACATTTAAAACTTGAAACCACTGCTTCTGGCTTAAATACGAGTCCATAATCTATAATAGTGGTCTGAATCAGAAGAAAAATCTGCACAGATCAAGCACAAAGACAAAACAGTCCAAAACATTTCTAATAATATTGATGTGAGAGACAACATGAATGAAGCATTATTATGGATGTTTTTAGGAACCTTCTATTCATCAAAGAAGCCTGAAAAATAAAATATATCATGGTTTCCACCAAAAGAATACGAAGCAGCACAACTGTTTTCAACAGAAATGTTTTTCTGAGCAGCAAATCATCATATTAGACTGATTTCTTAAGCATCATGTGACTCTGAAGACTGAAGTAATGATGCTGAAAATACAGATTGATCACAGAAATAAATTACATTTTGTAAAATATACACATAGAAAAAAAGTTATTTTAAATTGTAATAATTTTTGCACAATTTTACTGTATATTTATCAAATAAATGCAGCCTTGGTGAGCAGTAGAGACCTCTTTTAATAGCATTAATGAAGTCTATTTTGCTATTTGGCACACTGATAATAAATACTTACCACTGTGCTTTTATTGAAAGTGAAATATTGTTTATATCTGGCTGCATTCACTCTTTTCTGATCACAGCTACATTATGGAGTGTTTACATTTTCCATATTAATATGTATTCATAGGCACTGCTTTATAGATTTATCAAAATTATTATAGAAATTTAATGTCTTCAATACAAAGTGCATAAATGACAGATTATATGTAATTTTCCTATTCAACCTAACGCTGCAAATGTATATATGCATGATTTTATGAAGGAAATTACTCTGAAATATACTCGTGTTTCATGAATCGGTCAAGTGTGTTTAAACAAACAAACAAACAAAAACTCCTTGCATGTATATACGTAAAGAGGGCATCATATGCAGATGCACACACTCACTCAAAGCATGGAAAAACAGCAAACTATTTCTCGACTGTAGAGCCAGAAACAGAAAGTCTGCTCACACACGTCATGGAGAAGCCAAAGCAGAGTCTGAATACAATCAGACAGTGTGTGTGCTGTGAAGGTCTTGTCTGCCACAACACAGATCCAATTTATGCTCTCTTAAAGGAAATTAGAGAGAAAGCACCGGAATCTGGCTTGGGTGAGTGAGTGTGTGAGTTTATGTAACCGATGGTAATCACCCTGCTGAAAAACAGCAGTATTCAGTAGAAAAACAGTAGAAGTCAGCAGTGAGTGTTGAGCTCGGGAGGATTGACTGCTTTAAGCAGTATTTTGTGTTGGTGATCATCCATTAAAAAATAATATTAACCTATAAAACGTTTGATGAATAAATGTGAATAAATGGAAAACATAAAGTTATATAAAATTAATATAGTATATAAAATATAAATTCAAAGTATGCTAAAATTAAAATGGAATACAATGCAATTAAACACTAATCATATTCATTGTAAAAAATAATTTAAATATGAACTAAACTACGCATTTCTCAAACATTATTGAAGAAATCCCTGCACTGCTGGTCTGAGCTGGATTTTAAGAAGGGAATCTTTGGTGCCCAGACTCAAATGAACCCGCAGTATGTGCCAACGAGAGGAAAAGTAAATAACATGCCAGTAACGTAATAACAGTTTAAGCTGTATTACTGTATTATCTTATCCTCACTTACATTACTGACGTTATCAGTGTTAGGTTTAATGGGACAATTTACACATGTCTGACTGCCTCATTTATATATTTTGTATTAAAGACATTAAATTACTATAATAATTTTGATGAATACATAAACAAATATTAATATAGAAATATAAAAAATGTAATCACTCCGCAATGTAGCTGCTATCAGAGAAGAGTGAAAATATATAATATTTCACTTAAGTAAAAACTCAATAAAAGCACACTTCTAAGTGTTTGTGTCATTGTGCCAGATGAAAAAAAGATGCCTCATTATATTCAGGTAAGTCTGGGGTCTTTAAGATTTTTAAAAAGTTTTGCTTACCAAGGGTGCATTTGTTTAAAAACTGTGATCAAAGCTAAATTTTCAGCATCGTTACTCCACTCTTCAGTGTCACATGATCTTCAGAAATCATTCTAATAAAAGAAACATTTCTGCATTATTACCAATGTTGAAATCTTGTATCAATACTTCAATAAAACCATAATACATTTTATGTTTCAGGATTCTCAGATGAATAAAAAATTATTATATATTACACATTGTAAATATTTTATTTATTATAAATCGTACTGATCCCCAAAGAAACAAAACAAACAAACAAAGTTCAAGTTCCATTTATTTCTAAAGCACATTTAATGACAGCCACAGGTCGACTGAAGTGCTGTACAATAATTACAAAAGCACACAGAAAAATGTGGAGCACAGAGATAATAAATAAATCAGTTAAGGCACTGTTACTGCTCTAAAATAAATAAATGTAAAACAATTCAGAAAAATAGCTATTTAAAAGTAGTACTTATATTCATACATTAATAATATATGTTCTGTACTTAATGATATGAGTAATTTATCCACTTCAAACAGGTACTATTATGATCACACCAAGTTACTTCCCGACATTTTAAGTTAATAAAATAGCGTTGCAAACTTAAAATTAGTTTTCATGCCACACTGAACTTCATGCTGGTCTGAGCTGGATTTTAAGAAGGGCAGCAGGAATCTTTGGTGCCCAGACTCAAATGAACCCTCAGTAAAGACTGCCAAATGAGAGAAAAAGTAAATAACATGCCAGTAACGTAATAACAGTTTAAGCTGAACTGTAAGATCCTCACTTACGTTAGTGACGTGATCAGACTGAATCAGTGCCGTAGAAAACTTCTCAAACTGATTGACCTTAGTGGAACGTTGAGCTTTCCCCAGAGCTGCATTTGGAGATGCATATGAGGAATACTTCTCACATTAAGCCACTAAACAAGTGTTTTTGTGTTGTTCTAGGAAAGTGACTGCTTGTTTAGAAAGCACGGTAAGTGAGTTGAAGAAGACTTTTGCTGTTTTTTCTTCCTCGGGAGATAGGAAGTTTAAATTAGCTCACCACTTCTTATTTATGTTTTATTTATGTTTAAATATATTTCTTGCTGTTTTCTTATGTTGGTCTCTAAACAGGGCCGTGACATGGCCTTTTATCTGATGCACCTATAAATTATTCACATGTATGATGTACTATATTTTGCATTTCGCATTTACCAAGCTATATATATATATATATATATTATATTAAAGCTTTTATACTTTACATTTTCAAACCTTTTTGTGAATTGCATGTAAACCAAAATGAGCATTTCTACAGGCTTTCCAAACTTTGCAGGCCAATTCCACATAATAACAAGGTGAAATAATAAGTGTTTCAAGCACTCTAAATCAGTGTTATTTTAGCAGTATTGAGATACTATCAGGTAAGTTACTCTGGAAAGTAATTAATTACTAGCTGTTAACTTTACCATCAACCTCGACCAGTTAAACTATACAAGGATAGACATGAAACTGCTCTTTTAATGTCTTTAAATAATTTATATAAAATTGCACAAATTATCATTGCACTGACCCAAAATGCAACTATGTCAGAAGTAACTGTAATTAAAATAAATTACTGAACAATTAATAATTATTCGTTACTTAACTTCTTAAGGCAAAAGTAATTAAATTAACCCAAAACTATAGTTTTTACCTATATATTTTACATATATATATATATACATATACATATTTTTATTTGTATATTAGTGCTGTCAAACTTGCGATTAATTGCATCCAAAATAAAAGTTTAACATTATATATGTATGTGTACAATGTTTATTTATTTTGTATATAGATAGGCATACAGTACAAAATATTTAAGTTTATACATTTATATATTACTAATACACAGGACGAAGATTTGACGCAAGCATGTCGTCTGGGTCTGGTTTTTAAACTCGCTCAAAGATTGACGGGGGTCACTGAAGGAACAAACGGTCACTAACGTGGTCACTGTGTTCAGCTGAGCTGTCAGCAGCTGGTTTCTGATTAAGTCAGACCAGAGCTTTCTCGGGCATAAAGCATCAGGAAGCGGATGCTGCAAAGCACTGAAGTGTGACACCGCACAGGTAAAGTGTTTCATAACCAGCTGGAGGAAAAAAAACGAACAACCTGACCTCGAATTCAGGCCGCTCTTAAAACTGTAAGAGTACGTGTGAAGTCTTATTAGCTTTTTGGCAATGCACATTTCACATATTGCACTCAATTATTAATATGCTTAAAATTCCTTTAGTGTTGCGTAACAGTAATTTTCCAATAAACAAATTCTTTCCTCGAGGTTTCCAGTGTTCCTACTGACTGTGAATTCAGTAAATTTGTCTAGGGTGGTTTCATCTAAACACAGCTCTCCAAAGTCTCTCCCTCCAAACAAAAGCTCAGCGTGATGTGCTAATCTAGGCGTCAACTCCAGTGTCAGTGAAGCCAGAAGAAAAGGTCAATATCAGTACAGGACGATCTGTTTCCTCAGCTTTTCATCTGACTTTCCCCTGAAGGACACGTCTGAGCTTGGTCGGCTAACTATTTTAAACTACTTCACTATTTTAAACTGTTCAGGGTGAAATATTGCATGCACATTCATGACCCTAAATAAGATAAAGTCACACACACACACACCAAAAAAAAAAAATAGTTTAGTTGCAGTGTGAAATTTAAATGTGTGAAATCACATTTCAATAGCTGCATTATTATTTTACACTATTAAACTTTTTAATATTTAGATTTTTTTTAACATATATTTTCCGTTTACTTTTTCATTTTAGTTAAAGTTTAAGTTTTAATTTTTTTTGTGCATACTTTTGTTATTTTTATTATATTTTAATTTCTATTTTTTAAAGTTGTTAATTTTTTGTGCGCATTTTTGTCATTTTTTATTTACTCTTTTTAGTGTCTATAGATTTTTTAGTTTTAGTTTTAAATTTTGTTGTGTGCAATTTTGACATTTTTATTAGTTTTTAACGTCCTTAAACAGAGGTTTAGTGTTTTCCATTTTTGTGTGTTTGTAATTTTTGTCATTGTTATTTCATTAAGATTTTAGTTTTAATTTTTTGCTGTGTGCAATTTAGTATAATAAACATTAGCAGCAGCATAACGGATCTATTCTGCCAAGAACAAATACATTAACATTGTCATAACCATTACCATGCTAAAATCTTCCGAGAGCTGTCATGATTAAAATAAATATGAAACAAATAATGTTGAATTTTTATTCCTTGAACTTCTAAATGTCTGTAAAAATGATAACATTTTAACCTTTATGCTTATATTAAATTATAAACATAATGTCAGCTTCTAAATCAGCCACATTCACTTCCATTCCTTTGATTTTTGTTTCTTTCTTTCTTTTAAGAAAACAAGTAGTCATTCTTTTTGTTCGCAGCATGACAACGCACTTTAACCTCTTACAATCTCACACAAACGAAGCATAATGATATGTGATCCAGCATATGATGTGGTTTCATCATCTCAGTGGCATAATAAGCAAACAGACGGAAGTATCGATTGTGCTTTTCTCCAGAATGGATCAGACAGAATATTGCAAACACGATTGGCAAACAATGTGCTTCCATCAAAACATCCTGTTAATGACAAGCCAGTGTGAGAAGTGATGGAGGAGGCCGTCATTAATGAACAATAACTGATGAAGGAGCACGTGTTCTGAGGGTTTGCTAACCATCACATCAGAACAATCATGCTGTTCAACAAACACTGCAACACCTTACACTGTGAGCTGACAGGATGTTCACATACACACACACACACACACACACAGAGACACACACACACTGAGAGACACACACGCGCACACATACACACACACACACAGAGACACACACACACAGAGAGACACACACACGCACACACACATACACACACACACACACTCATACACACACACCTACACACACACACACACACAGAGACACACACACGCACACACCTACATACACAAACACACAGGGAAACGCACACACACACAGAGACACACACATGCGCACACAGGGAAACGCACACACACACACACACACACACACAGGGAAATGCACACACACACACACACACACACACACACAAGCACACACACACACACAAACAGACACACACACACACACACAGACAGACAGACAGACAGACAGACAGACACACACACACACACACACAAAGTAAAAAGAACAGGCAAATGGACACAGTTTCCGAGTAAACGCAACAGATAACACATTTCCAATATGAATTAAAGTCTTCCACCCAAGAAACAGCAGTTCCCAAAGAAGCTTCAGAATAAAGTTAAAAGTATGTGTTTAAGTTTTGGACATTTATTAATATTAATAATTTATTTTATTTCTTTATTCAAAGCTCTACAACATGCCAAATCTATTATTTACTCTTTTTTTTTTTCATAATGAATTTACAGTTTTTTCCAGACGCTAGGACACATTTCTCAATACTTAGGTCACTTTTGCAAAACTCTTCACACAAGTCTCCTAACCGACTTTCAGCTCGGCAAAGCAGTTCATTTCACCTTCAAAATACACTTCAACTACCAAAACACTTTATTCAGGTCTCAAATAAACTCATTCTTCCAGAACACTAGCAAAGGTTGACAGCCGACAAACACACTTTGTCACCCACAAAACAATGAGCTAAAAAACACTAACAACATGCAGCATTACACAGTGTTTTCTTGTGTGAAACAAGGACACATCTCTGTTTATAACTGCAATATATGTTACTGGAATGAATCAGACATGATGCAGAATTCTTCAGTATTTTATGTTGTTTATTTATTGTAATTCCAAAATACAAGAATTTGTATAAACACCATCCACTGATACAGATACAATAGTAATGCTAATCTACTCGGTCTTCTCCATTTGGCCACAGGTTCTCATCCACATCACATCTTATGTCATCTAGGGCAATACACCTAGGAAAGAATCTTCTGGCATGCCTGATCCATCCCTGGCAATCTTTTGCTGATATGTCCAGGCATCCAGCATTCATTGCATCCAGGAGGGACATTTGATCATGTGGATATTGATCGTATACCTTCCACCGCTATGAGGAAAAGAATTCCTCTATGGGGTTGAGGAATGGAGAGTAAGGTGGGAGGAAAAGTGACTCCAAACCTATTCAGCAGTTGTCTCCTTTTGTAATGAAATTGAAAGAGTAACACCTGTGTAGATGTTCATCTACAATAAGAATCAGCTGTGGCGGGTTAAACTGCACTTTTAGATTGAAAATATGTTTCAATAAAATTTTGCTGTCTTATTCAGTTTTGCATTATGTTATTGTTTTGAACATAAGTTTATCAGTTTTGAAAACAGTATGTAAGCACGTGCAAAATGTGCTGTACGTACAAAGATTTTTGGCAGCTGTTGTGTCTGAGTGAGAAAAGAATTCATGAAATTTGAGAGATGTAGTCATTGAATGAAAATTGATCCTCAGTTTAGCCCACATAGACTTCTGTTGTGCTCACTGTGTGAAGAGTTCTGCAAAAGTGACCTAAGTA
>JAUCMR010000066.1:1571599-1582877 GCA_032357425.1 Enteromius argenteus
TGGTGCAGCGTGGTGTTGGTGGATGGAGCGAGACATGATGTCCCAGATGTGCTCAATTGGATTCAGGTCTGGGGAACAGGCGGGCCAGTCCATAGCATCAATGCCTTCATCTTGCAGGAACTGTGTATTGTGATGTTTTTATCAGACTCTCATTCTGACGGCACCCATTCATCGCAGAGCATTACTGAGACACTGATGCAGCACTATTTCCCAAACCTGATGAAGAAACAAACTCATCTACATCTCGGATGGCACATTTTCGGCGGATTTTAATTTTGGCTGACCTATTCTTTAATACTAGTATACCTAACCATTACGTTTGTTTGTCGATGATGTGAGATACACACACCAGGCCTGACCAATCAGCCTTTACACCCCGAATCAACGCGTCCGGGTTTTTTTCCAGCAGGTGGACTGGTGATTCATATCATGACGTAGCAGAAAGACGCTGGCACATCCCTGGCACAAGCATGTGAGGGTCAGTGGGCTGCACGTGTCCGTATTTCTCTCCCTACACATGGCTGGCAGCCGGTCTCTTTCATCCCCAGGGCGTCTGACGCACAAACACACGGCCTGAGACTGCGCTGGACCCGATCGATTTAAGAAACCAACAGCAAACCAAGACGCACACACACAGTGGAGCTTTATAGTTTAGGAGACCGTTTGCTCCATCAGCCGTTGCCTAGTGAACAAACAACCCGATTCGGTCACTGTTGTCAAGGTTTTATAAAGTCTACATTCACAAATGCATAAATAAATGTACTAATTGTTCACACGTCAAACTTGGTGGCGTCAAACGGCATAAAATACACCTGACCGGTGCATCATTTTAAGTCGTTTTCAAATTACATACATTTCTTTCTCAGCATGAGGTGCTTTCAGCCTGTCTGATTGACGATAGAGAGCTTTATCAAACTGCGAGATGGCCGAATGTGTTATTAGGAGCGAGAGCAGCCAGAAATAGCAGCACACGTCTCCTGAGAAATCCATTAGTGCAAATAACATCTGCTTTGCTCAAACACAAGAGTCTGCGCTGATGGGATCATGGAGGGATACAGACGGGCATTCTGGGGATTTTGGGAGCGGAGTGTTTTATAAACAAGCTCATTGTTGAGACACTCAGAGACACACGAGAGAGCAACGGCGTGATCAAATAACAGCTGATTAACATGACTCTGCTGAGACTTGCACACCAGGACTAGCATTTATAATATACTAATAAATATGTTTTTTTTTTTATTTTTATGTTTTTGATAATCTCTTCTGCTAACCAAGGTTGCATTTATGTAATTAAAGGTACAGTAAAATTGTGAAATATTGTACAAATATGGAAAAGAAATGTAATTGATTGCTGTGATCGAAGATGAATTTCTAGCATCATTAGCTATTCCAGTCTTCAGTGTCACATGATCCTTCAGAAATCATTCTAATATACTTATTTGCTGAGCAACAAACATTTCTGATTATTATCAGTGTTGAAAACAGTTGGGCTGCTGAATATTTTTATGGAAACCGTGATACATTTTATTTTTCAGGTTTCACAGATTAATAAAAAGTTCGCAATAACTGCATTTATTTGAAGTGGATACATTTTTAAAATTATAAATATATTTAATGCCATTTTTGATCAATTTCATGCATGGTCGCATAATATAAAATATGACATTTATATACACATGGAAAGAGTTTATTTGCAAAAACAGGTATCTCCATTTTTGTTATCTTCAAAAATCATGTTTTTTTTATTGTGTTAGTTTGATTGAGAATAATTGGAATGCACAATGAAAAATATATCTGGTTTTGCAAATAAACTTTTTAGATTATACGATGTCAATCATGTGATCATTCTTAAATCATGTTGGGGAAGTTAGACAGTTTTTCATTCAAATTGTGACTCAAATGATGGTGTAATATAATATAAGAGGATGTGGATGGAGTGTGGTGATCAGACTCACATTAAGGCCAGGCCCAGGTAGTTGGCAGTGCTGCCCCAGTACATGGGGTTCTCCGTCACATTAAAGGGGAAACCAGTCACCTTCTGATCCATGAGAATGCCAAAATAGTCCCCTGTTTAAGAATAAAAAGAGAATTATGAATCAAATAATACCACATACATCATACACACACACACACTCCAGGAAAGCAGCTAATTATTGTTACGTTTTATAGCCCTGATTGTCACATGTTCAGCCTGAAAAACACTGCTTTCACAGACAGCATATGTACGTCTAAATTTAGTGTCAAGACTATAAATAATCTTGTTTAATATTCCCTGCTATTTGCTCTTCTTACACAACATATTATATTCTGCACAGATCATCATCTCTCTGTATATATTAGAATTAAATAAACAGGTTATGATTTAAATACAGTATATCAAAAATATAAATAAATCTAAAAATATAAAAAAATTATAAAAATTTGATAATATGTTATTTTGTGTGCAACAGCATTTATAATATATATTTCAGTCTATATATATTAAAAAAATCTATTTTTTCATAGTGATTAATCCTACAAGTTTTTAAATATACTGCAATAATTTCACATTAAATCTTCAAATTAATGTAGACAACATTATATTTTAAAATATTTGTTTAGTGGAATATTTTTTACGGCATATATCAGAGGTTATATAAATTATATACAGTATATAAATCTCTCATGTATATACAGTATATATATATATATATATATATTTGACGTATATATAGTTTTATTTAGTTTTGTTCGCTACAATAAATGAAAAATGCGTTTCGGTACAAACTGAAACAATAAAAAAAAAGAAAAGAAAAAGACATTTAATTTATAACTATTTGCTAATACACTCCTGAACAAAATCTCAAGACCAGGGAAAACATTACAGGTATTCATATTTCATGCTGGTGGATCGTAACCAGGTTATAAGTACTGCTTCAAAATGGCAAAAGAAGAAACAGGAGAAAGAGACTAAAGATAGAGAACTGGCAATTTAATGAAAACTGCATTTAAACTGAAACATGCTGTTCATCAGCTGATCAAAAGTTTAAGACCACAGCCTTCTTCATGCAGTAACACTGTCATGTCCTCCTGATGGCAAAGGCAAGAAGTCTTTCTGTGTTTGAGCGTGTCAGGATTGTTGAGCGGCACAGGAAACGCCACAACTCAATTTAATACTTCTTAAAAGATCCTGAGAGTTTTGGGGGAAAAAAGTCAGTTGGTAGAACCCAAAAAAAAATTAAAGACCCAAATTAAGGCCCTTACTGATGCTGACTGACTTGAATTTTATGTCTCATAACTCTCAGGATCTTACTGCGTGCCGCTTAACAATCCTGACACGCTCAAACACAGAAAGACTTCTTGCCTTTGCCATCAAGAGGACATGACAGTGTTACTGCATGAAGAACAATAACATGAAAGCCATGTTTTTGTGCAGATTTTAACTTTTTATGGCTGTAGTCCTAAACTTTTGATCAGCTGATGAACAGCCTGTTTGAGTTTCAATCCAGTTTTCATTACATTGCCAGTTCTCTATTTTTAGTCTCTTTTTCCTGTTTCTTCTTTTGTCATTTTGAAGCAGTACTTATAACCTCTCTACGATCCACCAGCATGAAATATGAATACTTGTAATGTTTTCCCTGGTCTTAAGATTTTGTTCAGGAGTGTATATGCTCTATCAGGCTCTGTATTAATTCTTTCTGCCGACTGCTGAATCAGTGGGATCCATCTGTGCTGCATCAAAACCGGAGCAAGTTACACAAACCCTGCTTTCCCAAATCTCCATGTCTGCTCAAACAGGCCTGCAAATTAACCTCGGCAGGAAGACAGATTTCCAGGAATGCCTGTGATTCTCTTCTGCTTCTCGCAAATCACTTTTCATGAAAATTCAGCCGTTTAATGAAGAATTGAGATTCAGCTGCGAGCGAATCAGTGATACACTGTAATAATGATCACGCAGGGAGAATAGCGATTAAGGCTAAAGTGTGCATGTCGACGACTCATAACTTAACTAGCTTCTGCTCTGTTTCCAGGCCATCCTGAACAAAAGGCCGGTTTGATTTCGTGATGTGGTTGCCCTTCAGAGAAGTAGAGCACCCTTTGTCATCAGGACTATGTAACCAGCCCAGCCATATCTGGGCTTTAACCCTTTCTCTCTGACCCAGTTTTGGGACAAAAGTCTGACGGTAACATGCACCTGTTCGTCCGAGTTTCTTTTATTTCGTTTTTTATTTTTCAGAGCATTATATAAGCTCGTACATAAGGCAGCCCTGTCATCGCTCTTGTAGATACAGCATATACCGCTCAGATGATATGAATGAACACACACTTCATTCACAAATACAAAGCAATACTAACCTGATTACGTGTGTAAATAATACAGATGAAAGAGGAGCTTGTGCTGCCAGTCATCACTAACAATATAAAATACTCTGAAAACTTGATTCTTGATTCATCATGCGCATTTTAGTGTTTTCTCATACAAAAGTTGCTGTTTTATTTCTATTTATTTAAATATTCGTATTATTTAATGGACTAGATGAATTAATCAGTTTTTTAAACTAATGTTAACAAACACTAACACTGTAACAAATGAAATTCTCATTAATGCATCATCTAACATTGACTAATAAGACCTTACTGTAACGATTTACCCATTCATTTAACATAAAAAACAGAAAAATCAGAAAGTGACAAAACTGTCCTCAGATTTATTTAAATGAATTATTTCTCTGATAAACTATATATATATATATATATATTACTTTTAAACAACGCTAATAATTTTATTGTTACATATAACATGTAAGTTGCTAGATCTTTAACAATAATGCTTAAAAACATGTTGTCTTTTAAAATATATTTGATTATAAAATGCATATACTAAATGTTTTTATATGGCAAGGCACTTAAATGGTTAAACAAATAACCAATTGATATTTAATTTATTTATTTATTTGAGATTTTTATTATTATAAATATTAATATTTACATTTACACAAATATTTAAATGAATATTTTTCATGAAACTTTAAATACTTTATGTAAATATTACTATATTAAAAATACATTAATATTGACATAATTTACATTTCCTGCATATAATGCAGAACTGTAATTTTTAGTTTGCAAATAGTATGTGTGAGTTTATAAACCTAAAAACTGTCTTAAAAATGATTTTTGTTTTAATAAATTACAAATTACAATTCAAACAGCAATTGTGCATATCAATGCACAAACTGAATTTACATCCAGATGCATTATTGAACCAAAAATGAAAACGATCCTGTCTTTTACTCACCTTTGAAGCCTCCTAGGTGTATGTGACTTTCTTCTTTCAGATGAATCCAATCGGAGTTATAATAAAAATTGTCCAGGGCCCTCCAAGCCTTTGAATGGGTTTAAATGTGTGATAGCCGTTACACTTCGGAAGATGTGAAATAACATGCGCGTATTCATAATAAAACGTCCCTCACACGGCTCTGGGGGTGAATAAAGTCCTCCTGTAGTGATTCCAAGAGTATTTTGTATGATAAATAACCATATTTCAAACTTAATAGGCACTCTCACATCTGCTGTCTGTGGAAACCGGAAGCAGTCCCGGCGGATGTATGCATCACACGTGTCTCTGGGAAACAACATTTTCTTACTTTAGTAAAGGAAAACCAGTCTCCTCTTGGCTTACATTGAAATCCTCCTTCATTTTTCTTTATAAATCCTTGATTTGTGCTTCTCATTCATGACTGGTGTTTTGTCACTAATCACGCGACGCATGCATCTTACATCATCATGCTTCCGGTTTCCACAGACAGCAGACGTGAGAGAAAAGTGCTTATTAAGTTTAAAATATGGTTATTTATCATACAAACACATTCACTACAGGAGGACGTTATATTATAACTCCGATTGGATTCATCTGAAAGAAGAAAGTCACATACACCTAGGAGGCTTCAAAGGTGAGTATAAGACAGGATCATTTCATTTTCACTATCCCTTTAATCGGAAACAGAACTAAAAAAAGCACAACATGGGTTTTATAAACAGCAAAGGCACAAGAAATGTTTCAGTTGACCCACTTCAGAGAGGCTCTGGTGAGTGTTTGTCTGTGATTGGTCAGACGCAGGTGTCAGAAAGCTGCTGAACATGGACTAAACTGGAGGTACAGCATGGTCAGTATAGGTCAGATGTAGAGGTGTGAACTCTGACAATCACAGTGTGTTAGAACATCCTCACAGAACATTACGTGCCTTCTAGACCAGTTGGATTAGCATTGCTAACTTTGGCTAGAAATTAAACATGGACCAAAACCTGGAGATGTGGGGAAAAAAGATGACTGACTGTGTATACAGTTTTTTTACTAGTGGTTTTATTCATCAAGGATGCATTATATTGATCAAAAGAGGCAGTGAAGACATTTATAATTCTTAAAAATATTTATATTTCAAAGGGATGCTGCTCTTTTGAACTTTCTGTTCATCAAACAATCTCGAAAAAATAAAATGCATCGCAGTTTCCACAAAAATACAAGTGTTTTTAACATTCATGATAATCAGAAAATCAGAATATGAGAATGATTTCTGAAGAATCATGTGACACTGAACACTGGAGAAATAATACTGAAAATTCAGCTTTGATCACAGAAATAAATTACAGTTTAACATATTTTCACATAGTAACAGATATTGTAAATGGTAATAATATTTTACATTTTTACTGTATTTTTGATCAAACAAATATAGGCTTGATAAGCAGAAAAGACTTCTTTCAATATCTTACTGAACCCAAATAAACAGTAGTGTATGCAGGAATATTAAGAATATTAACCAGATATACATATTCCTTTCAGGGCATGAGACTGTGCGTGCTTTGCACTCGAGCAGACAACACTCAAACTGCATGTTTCCCCACCCGTAACGTAGTTTGGGAAGGGAACAACACAGCCCGAAATGCTGCCCGCTCTCGCCCTTGCCTTCACTCATAATTTTTAAATAAGGAGTGATAATAGACAGACAACACCAAATAAGACTGACACACACTGAGTGCTTGCTGAATGACAAAAAGCTGAAACCGGCTGCACTCCATGTGCTTTTATGCTTCCTGGCCAATGACATCATCCACCTGTGACGTCTCGCCCATCCATTGGACTGATTACAGAATACTATTCAGAGCCGTCACGAGGGAGGCGTTCCCCATAGCGTCTTGTCGACACGGCTCGAGTTCCTGAAGACGAACTTATTCTACTAACCCTAAACCTACCCTAACAGTCTACTCTGAGAGTTAGTAAACATGTAGCTACAAATTAATATGAATTAGTTGACATGTAGAATCAATTCTAATTGTTAGAATCAATAATAATAATTAAAAAAAAAAAAAAAAACTACTGGGCAACTGATGAGCAACACTGTTTCATATACATGAGGTTTTTTTTAACCTGCATATGGCACTTTATGAGTAAATTTCTTATCTCATAAAAATGTCTGTACCTCTTGTGCATTTTTACGTACCTTACTGCACATTTCAACGCCAAAGAGAAAAGAATTGAAATATCCATGGACTGTTGCTAAAAGTTAATGCTCTATCCAACCCTAAACCTACCTGATAGTGTTAACAAATGCTAAACTAACATAAAAACACATTTGTTGATGTAACCGTGTCATTTCAGCTTCCTTTTCCACAGATTTGAGCTACCGAACAAACCTACCGTCTATGAAAACACATAGATATGAAGCTGGATATGTGTGATGATAGCAGCAGTTTTCAAATCTCCCAGTCATAACATGATATTCTTCAAGTAATTGTGCGAAAATGACACTTTATTAATCAAAACTCTGTAAATTAGTGTGAAAAGGAATAAAAGTTGTCAGAGTTTTACTGCCTCTAGTGGAAAAAGCAGTAATATGTACTTATTGGTACGTATTTCGTGTCTCGCTTAAAAGTGCACCAAGGTACATTCATGGCATGAGACCAGGTAGGAATTTTAGTGTATGTAAGTGTGTATGCGTTATAGTGATTTACCCAGGAAAGTGCCAGTGATGCCCAAAGCCAAGAAGCTGCTGATCACAAACACCGAGCCCAGCGCCATGAGAGCTGCTCCTGTGTTGTACACATGTGTGTTCTCCAGCGGTGCCCAGCGAGGGTGAGCCTTCATGGCCACTGTAATACTGACAGACAAACACAGAAACAAACAAAAGAGAGTGAAAATCGAACTCGAAGTCCAAAAATATCCATCCAATCTGCCTTTGTTTGCTCACGTAACACCGTTGTGTGAACAAACAAAAGCCACGCATCCCACCGCAGCTCTTTGTCTGAATGACATTCAGTAAATTGATTATTTGTGCAGAAGCAAAAGTGGGTCAGAAAGACAGATTTTTTAGACTGTGATTGGAGGCTTTACTTTGGCCCATGTGGAGGTACAGATGGGACGCAGGCTGCTTGAATGCTTTAGTCAGGCACGCTGATTGAAATGAAGCTGAATGCTCACTGGAAAACTCCTACTCATCTGAACTCAATGGAAAGTGAATGGAAATTATAATTCAAGAGCATGCAGCGCTGTTATTTTAAAGGTTTCTCTGTGATGCATCGTCAGGTTTAACAGCACGTCGCTGCTTCTGAGGTGCTGAGGTTTGGTAAACCTGACAGGTTTACTGTGATCTCTGTGATTATGTGAGATTAAGACATAATATATGCTTCTGAAGGAGCCACAAACTTAACTAAAATGTGTTACCTAAAATAGAAATATCTGAAATACACTAAAATATAAAAGCTGACTGCATTTCAGCTAGCTGCCAAGGCAAATAGAAAGTAAAACAGAAAAAACTCTATAGACATAAAAACAAAACTAAAATGAAAACGAAATAGAAAAACAAAAAACTAATTCAAATTATTAATAACAACTGTAATAGTATTTTACTAAGTTTTAAGTTTTAATATAAAGTTGTTCATGAAATATTGCTTTATGAAATATTATCAAACTTAATAATATTTATTTTTGTAGTGTCTTTACATAGTAAAACAATAAAAGCATCAAAAACTAGTAAATATGCAGACATTGAAATTATAAACAAACAAATAATCCTAATGAACTAAAACCTCACTTAAAATATAATATAAGATGTTTTTTAAGTGCGTAAGATTCATATAATTGACTTTATACATACCCTAGTAAAAAAGTAATATATTTAAAATATATTTATTTCATACTAAGTATAGATTAAATCTATTAGCATATTTACTGACCTACTGATATAAAACATTTTAATTAAACTTTATTACTTGTGCACAATGCATATTTCATATCAATAAGCCTAAAATGCGTGTTAATGTCACTTTTAATGAGGATTGTGTAATATTGCCCTTTAAATGCAAAATAAGTGTACCTAAAGTATTCTTGCAATAATCAAATATACTAAGTATGTCTTTAATTGGACTTAAAAATTAGTCATTCCAATTTAGCCAACGTTTAGTACACTAGTTTAGTATACTAAAAGTACAACTGCATGGCATTTTATTAAGTACATAAATATGAAAATGCATTTGTAGTATACTGAGCATGAAAAAAATGTAATTCAAATACATTTAAGTATATTTGTTTATCAACAGGGATATAATAACGTATTTCTGGCAATTGGATTTAAAAAATAGCCTTCTTTTCTCTTTGAATTAAGTTTGTTAAGCAAAAGCAGTTCGTCCACTAACAAATAATATAAATTCACTTATTTTTGATGCTTTTTTTTTTGGAAACCAAGATTAAATTCATCAGAAGAACTTTTCGACATTTGTACTGGAAAACAATACCAAAATACTAAATAAAAAAACATAATAATTTCTGTGCCCGTGTGCCGTGACCAACTTAAGACGAGCAGAAATACAGCAAAAGAAATATTTTTTTGTAGTGTCCACGCACAGATGGTGTTTCAATCCTCTTTTCAGTCCACTTTAGTGGACAAACAACGGTAAACTGAAACAGCATGAAGAGACGGTCAGCATCGCACCAGCTGAATCCTAACAAAGCCTTATAAAGAGCCCATGTCCCACTGATCTATATCCCACATAGAGAAGAGGAGCGTCCGAACACGTCCAGCAGTCCGGATTATTCTCACCATCAGCAGGAAGACCTTTCAGACCCTAGAAGAGTAATTACCCTGCACTTTTCTCCTGCAGCTCTCTTTTAGGCCCTGAAAACAAATCATTGGACCTTCGCTGCCTTTGAAAAACACCTGGTCAGGGATGAACAGCTTTAGAGAAAGCAGAAGAAGAACAGAAAGAAAGGTCAGTGTTATGGAAAGGACTGCAGTGTCTGTTTTCTGGGTTTCTGGGTCAAGGCTACAGAGATTTGACCACTTCAAAAAACACATATTAAAGGTAAAGTGTCATTTTTGAACATTAAAATACTTATATTCTTATGTTTAAAGCACCTACAAATAACTAACAGCTTGATTAATCAACATAACCAACAGAGTGATGCAAGGATGATAATATTAAATCTAAAAAATGAGCATTTTAGCACTTCCAATTCCATCATCCTGGAGTTTTATTTATATTTATTTATTATTTATTTATATTTATTTATTTATTTTTGGACTCAGGCCTGAAAAAAGGCCTGTTTAAGACAAAGATATTTTCATTATATTCTACAATATAAAACACATCTGTTTTGTTTTTTGTTTATTTGCTTGATAAAATGCTAACAGATATCTTAAGACTAAAAAAAGTTGAGAAAACTCGAAAGTTTAGAGCAACCAGATTCAGTGGATTTTTGAGTTGTTTTTAAACTAGAATTTTCCTGCTTTTTGTCATTTTAAAATTTAAACCACAAATGAACCACAATGACAAAAACAATAATAATTGAATCAAAATATATAAATATAAGGAGCTTTTTTATATATTATTTGAATATTTGATTTTATAATTTTATGTAATTTATAAAAACATTTGAAAATTACCAATATTAATCCCACTGGAATGAGTGGAAATTAATTAATTGCTTTATAATAATAATTTATAATTGCTCAAAATCTGTCCAAATGTAAGAAACCTACATTTATTTCTAACAAAACAACATAAGAACAACATAGGATTTGTGATCAACAGTAATCAATTGTTCATGCTGTGTGTGTGTGCGCGTGAGTGTGTGTGTGTGCACCTGGTATTTATCATGTTATAGGGACCAATTGTCCCCACAAAGATAGGAATATTTGTAAATTTTGACCTTGTGGAGACATTTTTTAGGTCCCCATGAGGAAACAAGCTTATAAATCACACAGAATGAAGTTTTTTGAAAATCTAAAAATGTGTGTAGTTT
>JAUCMR010000068.1:68276-82473 GCA_032357425.1 Enteromius argenteus
ACACATTTGTGTCCTCATAAACCACATAAACATGCACACACACACACACACACATTAAAAAATAATAATAAAAATAATTAAAACAAAATTGCAAATAATTAAAATACAACTACAATAGCAGGCCACATTAAGAATACTAAAAATAGATGTAAATAAGTACGAATCAGTGTTATTTTATTATAACTGAGATACTGTATATAGCTATAATGTTTGATATTTTCAATTAGTTTTTAATTTTAGTTGTAGCTGTAGTTATTTGTATTTTTTTTTTATCATTCTATCATTTTTATATGTTGATACAGTGTTTATTATTATAATTGGGTCATTCCTGTTATACAGTGACTTTTCTGTCTCTATGATTTACATAGTTATATTTTCTCTAAAATAATCACATATTTATATGAAATTGCTGAAAGTATTTATAGTAGGTCTAATTTATATGTGTTCAATTTGATCATGTCCTCAGTGCAAAGTAATCAACTTCCACTAGAAAAAAAACTTCATCTATATATATATATATAGACTGTGGAATGTAAAACTAATAGGGTGGAAATTCTAATAGAGCTCGGCCAGTATGTGTTCTGTATATTTAAACATGTCACTATTTTGGTAGAATTCTAAAAACATGAAAAACATCCAAAAATGTTGAAGCCAAAATGTTACCAGATACCAGGAATGACCCAATTATTTTATATATTTTTTTCAGTTTTAGTTCTTTTGGTACACTTATCAGTGTTAGGGGTCTGTTCCAATAACTAACACTAAATACAATTGCATAATTCATCCTGTGCTGCTGATATTACAGACAAGAATGGCTCCTCAAATCATGTAGCTTGATGAGAATCCTGAAACGGTGCATTGGCTTTACTTTTCCTTTTCTAAATTTTTTGACCAAAAGCTGCTTGAAAGCATAGCTATAGCCGTGAGTGGAGTAAGCCGCAGTAAGTGTGTGGAGAAATCCAGCGAGCATAAAGACTCCAGGACTTTGGATTCAGCCTCGCTGTGATATTTCGGGGCCAGCATGTCCCATAGAGTGAATAAAAGTCTTTTTCCTGACAGTTTTCCCTCTCCACTGCACTCCCGCCGATCATAACCCCCCGAGTGCGGCAGACGCTATCGATCGAGTGCGTGTTGAAGTAAAGTGCTCTTCCCAGCGGGTTTCTCTCTCACATCTGCCACCGCAGAAATCAAATCAAAGACTGGATCGCACAGGCCAAACTATCACGGCATGCCACTGCGAGACGACCGCAGGTTAAATGGATAGGTGTTTCAAAGCCGTCATACTGTGAAAAATCAAATTCTCCTTGTATTTTTGGAAACTGAAGCGTTCGATGTGCTATTTAGACTTGCTTTAACGTCACTTTCCCAACCATGAGCACATTCAAGTCAACTGCAGATGGAAAAAAAAATCAGGTTCCACTCTACTTTTTTGGTTAAACATCTCTTTTCATTTGGAAATTATGAAAGCAAATTGCGCTACAAATACCACTTCATGTTGATTTGAATATATGACAGCAAGCATTTACATATCAAGGCATATTTAGCATGCTGCATCATGATGAATGACAGTGATGAATGAGCCAAATCAAAACAGGCCATTTATATCTAGAAGTCTTAAAGGAACAGTTGCAAAAAAAGTGGAAATTGAATAATACAAATGCTTTTAGTGCAAGAAACTTTTACTGACATTACTAATACATTTAAAAGCAGTGTGATTACCGTTCATTGGTACTAAAACTCAAACTTTTCAAACATTTTTGTTGTTTGAAATTAAATAATATATAACATAAAACTTTAATTTTAGTTCTACATTTTATTTCACTAAAATGGAAAAAATTAACATCATTAAATTATGCATTTTAATTGACTAAAATTGATACAAAAATTTAAATAAAATGAAAACACATTTAAAAAAAAGAAAACGAAAAACTTAATTACAAATAAAATGAATTCAAAATATTAATAGAACTATAATTGTATATTAATGACTTAACTACTAACAAATTAACTACTTCAAAAGAAAAAAAAAAGAAAAACTAAAAATGAATCATGTGGATAGTATTATATATATATATATATATATATATATACACACACACACACTATCAATTACTACTTCTTTTAATAGTTAATTTAAATTGTAATTAAAATCTTAGTCTTTTTTGCATGTTTTTATCATTTTGTAATTCTGTTTTTGAGTTTCAGTTTTTAGGACATTAAGTTAAACTATGAAAATGAGAAATGCTGCCTTGGCAACTAGCTGACGTTTTTAAATTTTATTTTATATCAGTTGAAGTTTATTTTATTTCAAGTCATTTTTATGCCTTTAATTTTAGTTAACTAAAATCACCTTGGCATGCATGTACTCAGAAAGTGTCTGTTAGGAGCTCTTTGAATCAGGAGTGTGGATGTGTGAATGTTCCTGTCTTTCTCGGCTGTTTTATGAGGTCTCTCGCCACATTCTGTACACTCGGAGGTGTAATATTTCTCCTCAACACACACATCGATTGTCTGAGGTCACTGAAGAGACCCCTTTAATGGTGCCTTTCTCAGAGAAAGGACACACATCACACTGCCGTCCCGTCCGCGTGATGTTTCTCAGGGGAGAGATGCTCAAAGAGTCCCTGCAAAGAAGCCCACTAAATCACGAGACCCAAAAACCTTCAGATCACCTCCACAAACCAGCAGCTTTCAGCCGCCGTTAGCACACAAACAGTTTCATCCTCAAAACCACGACACTACAAAATACACAATATAATCGTTCTAAATAATGCTGCTGATGAACCCTTTCAACATTCAACTCTATGAGCCAATGAAGGATTTTTTTTACTTCAATTCTTACTAATTTCTTAATTTACTAATTCTTACTTACCTGAAGCTTTTTTGAATGTATCATTTTTAGAAGACATAAAGCTCTATTGTTTTAAATTTGCAGAACTATTTCATGAGTTTTTTTTTTTTCTTTTTTAAACAACAAACATACTTTAACTTTAATAAAAATAAAAATAAAAATAGTATATTAAAAAAATAAATCAAAACTATAATAGGATATTATTATGGTGGTGATATTCAGTCCAGTTTTTTCTTAAATAAAGTCTAAAAATCTACATATCTTAATCTATTCCAATTCTGAATCTCTTAGATGTCAGAATGGCCTTCTTGATGCAGTTTCTGATATTATCACTAAATGATCACATGACAACACTGCGTTCATAAACAGCATTCAGATGACACAAGAAGAAACAAACGATGTGAAAAGCAGCCTGATTATGTGTGCGCTGCTCTAAAATGGGTGAAAAACATCGCTCAATCACTCTCACACTGAGCATGTGCGCAAAACTTCAAGCCTGTTGCCTGGTAACTGTCGGCACAAAACGGAAGGAAGAGAGAGAGAGAGAGTGAGAGAGAGAGAGAGAGAGAGAGGGAGAGAGAGAGAGAGAGAGTAATGGTCGGAAGACTGATGGAGAAAAAAAACAAAACAAAACACAACCTTAAGAATAAATTTAGCCAGAGCCATTACAGCAGGACTGATGGTGCTCGTGAGACGCCCGCAGACGAAACACACAGAGACTAATGACACTAATCACACAACACAGCGCTGGAAGATGACATGACAAATCTGGATAATTTATGCTTTTCATTATGTATTGATTTCATTATTTCAACCAAATAACCATTTGCAGCTAATTAGAATCAAAATGTTCAATTCACAGAGTGAAGCATAATACAAACACACCTTAGTAACAACTGAAATGAAGACGGATATTTATTAACATCAGAAAGAGTATAAGAGGGATCAAATTAGAATTTATATCTATTTATTTTATTCTCTTTATTTTGATAGTTTGGGGTCAGTACTTTTTTTTTTTTTTTTTTTGTAAATCAATACATTTATTCAACAAAAATGCATTAAATTGATCAAACATGGCAATAAAGTCCATTTAAATGCTTTACAAGATTCCGGTTTCAACTAAATGGTGTTTGTTTGAACTTTATATCCAAACAGTTCTGCATAAAAAAAAACAAGGTTTTAACAAAAATATTGCGGCACAACTGTTTTCAACATTAATAATAATCAGAAATGTTTCTTGAGCAGTAAATCAGTGTATTAGAATGATTTCTGAAGGATCATGTGACACTGAAGACTGAAGGAATGATGCTAAAAACTCAGCTGTGCATCACTGAAATAAATTGCATTTAACAATGTATTAAAATGTTCCCAATTAAATTGTAATACTATTTCACAATATTAGTTTTTACCATTTATTTTTGATTGAATAAACGCAACGTCAATGAGAGAAAATTCATTGTTAAAACATCTTTCAGGGCCCATGCGGTTCTACGGTAGAGCAGGACATGTATAATACAATATACATTCAACATGTGACTAATGATTTAATACTGTACCATTTTAAAATTGGAACATTTGTAATTGGAACACTAATTGTAACACTAGTCACAAACAGTTATATTGTAACATTTGAAAAGTGTCACGTCTTCAAGAACAATTCTAGAAGTGTTGTAAACAAATCTTTGAAAATGTAACTCTTAAGAGACTTAAATACTCGTATTCTTCTAACACTAGCATTCTTTATTCTTTTTTCTATTCTATCTACTTTTTATTTTTAATTTAAAATGACCCTCTAACACTAAAGCGTTCCCTATTATTTTTCGATTCTCTCTCTTCTCACTTGTTTTCTTTTTATTTATTATTCTTACTAAGTGTATATTGTGTTTGGCTAACCAAGACTTGCTCTTTTATTGATTTTTATTGCTTCTATTGTCCTCATTTGTAAGTCGCTTTGGATAAAAGCATCTGCTAAACGACTAAATGTAATGTAAATGTAAAAGATCTCCGCTGTAGCGTTCTCAATGTCACAAATTACAAATGAATAGAAATGACAAAACATGATACAGGATATGTGATGGTCAAATATATTCAATACTGGATCTATCTCTAGATAGACAGAAACAGAGAGTTGAAGCTGAGGAAGGGAAGAGACAGCAGGGTGAAACATGTAATCAGGAAAGGGCAGAATGATTCGATTCAGAGAGCAGCATGCTGGGAAAACAGAGCGCCTGTTGAGGACAGAACGATTCTTATGTATAGACAGATCATATGTACGCCGACACACACACACAGCAGCTCTCTAACACACTGTAACTCTCATCCTCTCACAATGCAGATGTCCGTCTCTCTGTTTTTTTTTAATTGTATTCTTACAGGAAGTGATCTCAGCAGCAGTAGCAGCATTTATATGCGTCTACTGTCTTTTGTTCCATGTTTTTTTCTTTTTCTTTAAATGGCTCAATTCCTGCACCTTCATCAATACAGCTCTTTCCTTTCCTCTAGAACCAGTCTCTCTGTCCCAGCCTCTCTCTCTCTCTAAGACGTGGTCTGACTTGATTATTGATCATTATGTGACATTGCGATGAATGCAGTGCATGAGATTGTTGTGTGGGTAATAGAGGTTCATTAAGACTCCTGGCTGACGAACAGCAGGGCTTATTCAGGCCAGGAAGACAGATTTTTACTTGCTCTGCCAACATTTTCAAAAAAAAAAAAAAAAAAAAAATTAATGTTTGATATGTGGAAGGTTTTTCTCATATTTTTCATTGAACCAAGTTGTTATAAGCAAAACATAACTATAAAAATTATGAGCACTACTGTTCAACAGTTTGTTTTTATTCAATTAATAAAGGATGCATTCAACTGATCAAAAGTGACAGTAAAATCATTTATTATGTTACAAAAAAAATCTATTCCAAATTAATGCTGTTATTTTGAACTTCTATTCATCAAACAATCTTGATCAAATAAACATAGATAATCATCAGAAATGTTTTTTGAGCAGCATATTAGAATGGTTTCTGAAGGATCGTGTGACACTGAAGACTGGAGTGATGATGCTGAAAAAAATTCAGCTGCGCATCACAGAGATAAATTCTATTTTAAATTATATTCAAACAGAAAAGGCGCTTTTAAATGGTAATTATATTTAACATTTTTATTTTATCAAATAAATGCAGCCTTGGTGAGCTGAAGAGACTTTCCATCAAAAACACAGAATCTTACCAACTCCAAACTTCTGAATGGTAATGCATATGTGATCAATATGACTTTTTACTACGGTAGGTTGAATAAAATTGCACTTATATGAAAAACCTTAAATTTAACACACATTACATAAAAATATCTCACTGCTCAAACTCATGATTGACCAACTGAGAAAGAAGAAGCTGGTAGCTCAAACATGCTTTTTGGTAGCAAAGAAGCCACCCAATGTTTTAAAACTTATCAAATGCATGCAAGTCATTTTCCATAATTTTGAAAAAACTTCTGCGTACGTCAGCTGACGCTACCTCGGTGGCTCATTGAAATCAGCAGAATTCACATCCTAATGTTGCAACAGAAGCATAAGAGCACATGTACAAGATCTCAGATCTAAGTTTGAGCAGCTCAATACGGACGGGCCGGTGTTTCTCAGCTGTGCTCTTGTTCAAGAGCTCAGGGAGGGACAGATGAGGCTATTTTGGGAGCTGCAGTAGGAGTCTGTGGGTTCACCTTTGCTCAGGATGCGAGCGGGACCCTTTAAAGAGCGCTGTGTGTGTGTGTGTGTGGGCGCGTGGATGAGTGTTGAACATGAGAACGAGGTTAGGGCTTCGCGAGAGAGAGGGGGTGAATACATATCGACGAAACGCAGCCGAGCCGTAACTATGCAGCGGTATCTATGCAGCCGTAACCATAGCAACGGCGCTCAGAAAGCCAGGGTCTTTAATTGGTGTGTGTGTGTGAATATAGAGAGAGAATAGGCAGCACTCGCACACTTTTGTTTCTAGCAAACAACACACAGATCCAACACTAAAACCTGCTTTCCTTTCACTATTTATGGCATTTCCGCCCATGACATCACTCATATCTTTCATACTTGTGGAAATTTACTATGGCAATCATTTGACTATTATTACAGTTATAAAGCATCACTATTAAACAATGAAATTACTTTCCAAGTGACTGAACATGCAATTCCGGCTAGACGATAAAATGAGCAAAATGTCTGATAGACACTGAACATCTACAAAAGCATAGAGACTTGGACAAACACATACACCCAATAAAAATATTTAGGCCTTAATTTAAGATTTATATATTCTATTTAACTAAAAATAATAATAATAGTAATAAATAAGTGAAATAATAATAACAATCAACATATCTCATTTAGTTTATCCTGATGTAGTAAAGTAAAACTTAAATAAAAATTAATAAAATAAAATAAATAAATAAATAAAATGAAACATTAAAAGAAAAAAAAAACAAACCTTTAAAGGCATCTCAATTATACTATATATTTTATTATTATACTATAACATCACTGTTATTTGATATGCATATATGGTAACATTTCAAACATTTTGGATTGCACAATTTTAACAAACAAATTAATAAACTCAATGTGAAGCATATTTGTCAGTTATGTAAACAGTTCTGTAACAGTACAAATAAACCAAAAGTGTTGTAAATGCATTTAATTAACATTTCTTGATTCTTTTCACATGAACATATTAAAAGGTTGACAAATATGCATCCCATTAAACGTATTGGTCGGTTTAAATTAAAACTGCATATGCTAAAAACAACTCAAAGCAACTTTTGCGTCAGCAAATACTCACTCAAACGATCAGAAATATATAGCTCAGGATTTTGCAATTATGACAGTAACTGCAGCAGCTATGCTGGAGGAAACTATGGTTACCATGGTAATGTGTTTAAGGGCGATCAGAATGATAAAATGAGTTGACTGCTGTTTCTATGTGGGTTGTTTGGTAGTAGCACATTGCATCTACTGTAAAACCTTACAGTCATTAAACGTAAAAACAGGAAGAAAACACACTTACATTGTCCACTGCAGCTTTTCATTTTTAATAGAGTTGTACATGGCCTGCAGAAAGAGAGAGAGAGAGAGAGTACAGTTAGTAAGTCACACCTGAGCTGTAAATGACTGTGTTTGGTTTCACAGACTGGCGTATGAGTTGCATCATATATATATTCTGCTGTATGTAGCATCATAATCAGACTGTGACAGATGACACACCTCGAAATAAACATCTGATTCAGTTTTAGCCATGCTGTCTACACAAATAAACGCCATTCTGGACATCAATACCTAACAATCAGAGAAGCATCAATTTAACTCCACAGCCAATAATCTAAACGTTTTCCAACCATAAATTAACAGTTTCAGCTCGCTCGGTTTTTGTTCTTGTTTCTAAATGGCAGTATATAATGATGAACAGCTAAATATATAATTATAGAAAAAAATATATCATTGTAATCTATAAATATAAGAAATGATAAAATAAACAAATAATTAAATAAAACAAATTATAAATATAAAAACATTATAAAAAAAAAAATATATATATATATAAAATATTAATAAAAAAAATAAATACAAATAAAAAACCTTCTCTTTTAACAAAATAGCTAAATAAAAGACAAAACAATCACAGATGGCTGTTAGTCTCCTACTGATCATTAGCACTTAATTGACACATCATGGGTGTAAATGACGAGTCTGTGCGGACGTCAGTCATCAAACACCTGCGTCACAGAGGAATCCTCTGTCTGCAAATGAATTATCTACACAGCTTCCCCAACAGAGTCAAAGACTCTGAACACAAGATCTTGAACACAACCTCAAAAATAAAAAAGATTCATATATATATATATATATATATATGTATATTATTATTATTATTATTATTATTCTATAAAGCATAGTTGTATGATTTGGCTTAGAGATCATCATAAGATGTATATAAAAGCAAAAGAAGTCCTAATTCATATGGCAAACTGAATATGCATAAGAGAAGGACTTTAATAAGCATATTATTCCCTCCACACGTCCTTTCATCTAGAAAAAAAAGAAACCTCAGCATGAACAGCTAATAATCTCAGTGTGTACTAGAAATTCAGCAGCAACAGAGAGCAAATTTACCCTCTTGGTCCCTCAGGGCAAAACAAACAGCATCTCCCCACCAATGCTCATTTCAAACAAAACCAATTCAGCTAGAGATAGGAAGCTGCTTTCTCTTTTAGTTCATGTCTATTAGCTTTGAGGCAATCTATAAGCTACCGCACTCCTAAAAGTACACTACAGTTTGATACACTCTTAAAAATAAACTTTCCAGAAGAGGGATTCAGCAGCAGTGTCATAGAAGAAACATTTTTGGGTTCCAAAAAGAATTTTCAGTGAACAGTTCGTTTTTAAAACTCTAAAGAACCTTTTTCCACTATAAATGGATGTTAAAAGTTCCATTATGGAACCATTAAAAGGGTAGTTCACCCAAAAATTAGCTTGTATTTTACTTACCTGGTACTTCTAAGCTCTATTATTGCAGTAGGCGGGTGGTTCCCCTAACAGTCTAAAACATGTTAAATAAAGTGCATGCAAACATAATAAAAAAACATCCCTCACATGGCTCCGGGGGGTGAAATGTAGTAGCAAAGGAAACCTTATTTCCTAACTTTAGTAAAGCAAAACCAGTTACCTCTTGACTTATATTGAAATCCTCTGACATTTTTCTTTACAAATCCTTGGTTTGTGCTTCTAATTTATGACTGCCATTTTGTTTTGTTCTCTCTCCGCGCTCGTCACTATTCATGCAACGCAGTACGTCTTTCGTCATCCGCCGGGACTGCTTCTGCATGCCACAGTCAGCGGAAGTGAGAAAAAGTCTTTATTACATTTGAAATATGGATATTTATCTTACAAAAATGCAGGGATTCACTTCAGGAGGCCTTTATTAACCCCCTGGAGCCATGTGAGGGATGTTTTATTACATTTTAAAGCAACTAACTACATGTTTTAGACTGTTAAAGGGAACCACTGCAATGACAGTGAGCTTAGAAGTGCCAGGACAATTTTTAATATAACTCCGATTGGATTCGTCTGAAAGAAGAAAGTCACATACACTTAGGATGCTTCAAAGGTAAGTAAAAGTGAAAATTGTGGGGGGAACTAACACTTTAAAACCAATAAATCACCTTTAGTTTTAAAGTGCCCCTGTTATGCCATTTTTAAGGCTTCTAATATTGTTTTGGGAGTCTCCTACAATAGGTTTAAATGCATGCAAGTGCATGGTCAGATGGTCCAGTCTGTTGTGATTGGTCTACCACGTACAGCAGTAAAATGATGTGTTTGTGGGCAGGGTCAAGTTATTTGTAACCGGCCAATTTAAAACATTTGCATGTAGAATTATGCAAATGTGTTAGCCCATGATGTGTAGCTGTCACGTAAATGGGATTCAATTACTAACGACGCGTTTAGGCTGTACTGAGTCGATTCTTTTTTTGGGAGACGACAACTTGAACTCGAACTTTGCAGATCATTTACATTCACGTACAGCTATTACACACAGCATGAAAGGCAATATTAGAAATGGCATAATAGGGGCACTTCAAGAGTATCTGGTCTCTAAAAAGACAGAATCAGAACTGTATCTGACCAAAATTGGTTGCATGCTCATCTATGTAATGTTTTGGCTGTTTTGGTACAGATGACCAGAACAGGTAAGTGACACGAGACAAGGTTACCCTCTTCCTCTTGCGGGCCTGTGGGTGGTTCTGTCCATCTTGAGCTTTACCCAGGAGGTCCGGAAACACCAGAGGCTTGAGCGATCGGGATCTGGGCGTTCGGGGGTAACGGAACGGGTCCATCATACGGAAATCTCGCCCGTATCGAACTGAGCAGAGCGAACGGGAGCGCAAGCGTCCGGCCGAGTGCAGACTGTTCACTCCGATCATGTTTGAGGCTGTGGTGCACTATGGGAAATAATCAACTCCAGGTGGGCTTTGGATCTTCAGAGGAGTTCACTCCAACGCTTAGCGTCAAATCTTCAACTAAGCCTTCCTGAAGGTCATGGGTTCGATTCCCAGACAAAGCAAGAACTGACTTTAATGAGTCACTTTGGGTTAAAAATCTGCCAAATGCATCAATGTGAATCTTCAATACCAAAAACACACGGAAAAAAACAACATGGCTTCCTCTTAACAGACGAGGTAATTCCGAAATACAAAAAAGCAAGAAAATCCAGCTCAAAAATGAAGGAAAATCCAAGTATTTAGATACATGATATTTTTACTTTGCGATGACTTAAACCTATATTTGGCTTGAGACCGTCGTGTTATTTTATAATCTTAAACGTGAAAGCAACATAAAACATGTTCAGCAACGCAACAGGGTGTCTGCGACCATCTGTAGGACACAATTCATTACACATTACGTGTGAGTTTCGAAGACAATCAAGAGCAAAAAACCAAGAGCAGTGATCCTGAAATGTATGATATTTCCCCTGCTGACTCTGAACACATGTAACAGTAGATTACAAACACCAACTTCTACAAGCTAAACATTGCAACCAGTGAGTGGCCAAACACACACACACACACAGGGATGCCACAGATGGCAAGTAAAGCTTTCAGAAGTGTGAAAGAACAGCCGGGATCCGACAGATGGAATGAGGCAAACGGAAACCAGGAGAAAACATGAAATGCACACACGACGCCCTCACAAAAGACACAAACTGAGGCGGTCAGCACGGCACACAGGAATCCCCACACCTGCACCGGCCCGGGCGACCAGCACGCAATGCAAAAAAAATAAATAAAAAATTATGCAAAACAATCCGAGATGAAGACGAATGGGAGCCTGTTGCTTCTGAGCTTCAGCTGGTTCTCTTTCTTCTTTCTTGGAAGGACCAAGCGCTTTCAGAAGATGTGCATCACTGCCCTTTGCATCCGTTCATCCGTCAATCCATCTGGGATCCATGATAGGTCTGTTCTGGCTTGGGAAGCGCATGGGGATGCAGTCTCATCCAAACTGAGTCACAGATACGTGTCCCTGTAGCATCTGAAAATGCCCACTTCCTCTAGTGTCGTCTTTGCTGCTCTGTTTTATCTTTCAGGCTCCGCAGATGGAAAGTCTCTAAATCTCAGAGAGACTCAGAGGAGGCTGCAAGCTCTCTCTCGCTCGCTCTCTCTCTCTTTCAGGTTTCAGGCAGCCAATCACAGCGATCCAGCTCCCTCAAACACACACACACAGACACACACACACAGCTTGCTTCTCTTTGAATGCTGATTAACATTCAGCACTTGTGCTCAGAGGTGGGACAGCGAGAGGGGAGAACATGGAATTATGGAATTATTATGGGAGAGAGATGAACACAAAGAACATCATAAAACTACAAGTGTGACTGGTGAATAGTCTATAAAAATACAGTCTATTAAAATAAAGCACTGAGATGAAGCTCATTAAACCTAATTCAGCTTATATTTCACACCATAATCAAAAGAAAATAATTTAATTGCATATAATAATTCTTTATTTTATTATTTATTTATTCACATTATAGTAATGGCAATTATGTTTTCCTTTAATTTGGGGTAAAATAAAGTTATTTAGCTGTGCATATTTACTGCTAATGTGCATAGTTTAATAAACAAAAACATAACGTCATGTATTTCTAGTTAACTCATAATGGGTTAAATCATAAAAACACTAAAGACATATCCATATCCTTATCTATGCACATTAAATATGTAAATTGAAAATAGTTCTCTTTTTAACTGTATTAAACAGTAACACTATCTATCATAACATTAACATTTATTTCTAAATATTTAATATTTATGCAATAGCATATAAAATACATAATATTAATCAAATAAAACATCTTTAATAAACACATGCATGTTTAAGTCTCTATATAAGATATGCTTGGTAACATCAAAAGGAAAGTAATTTTAGAATGACTTTATATTTCTATACAGTATTTTAGAAAACAATTTGGTTTATAATGAAGACTTTGGCTCTTATACTGCTACTGTTGCACTTCAACTGCAGATGCATTTAAATATGACTCATTTATTATTCATCATACTGTAACATATTCAAAAATATATCTTGGGCAGAAGTGATTTGCATTTTTATAGGTTTTAATATCCTAAAATATTATGAAAATATTTCATATCAAAAGTAAAACATTTTTAGCATTACTTGAGTAAAAAGATGAACTGAAAAATATGAATCTACTTTGTTTCCCTTTACTTTAATTGCTTTCATGCACTTGAATGAGCATTTCCTAGCACATCTTTACTCAAACCTTTTCCAGCTAATTTGAAAACACACGCAATAAAACATGATTATTGCTGACTGCCTCCAAGCAATTAATTGGCCTGGATGAAATATCAGTCTATCTAGAATAGCAGGCTGTGCAGGGACTGAATGGACGTCACCTGCACAGGCGTCTCGTCTGGAGAAAGCGACAAGCCGCTCAGTCTGAGTTGAGTGAGTTTGCTCAACAGGAGAGAGCTAATTGTTTCCCTCCTCGTCTGTCGTTATCTCTTCAGTAAAATGGGTCGCCGTCAGCCGTGACCACCCTATCAGTGCCAGAGCCTGGGCCCCGCCCCTTCGTCTCCATGACAACGACGCACTTCAAGCACTCCTCACCAGCGTGTGCAAAAGCCCACAAGCAACCCACGTGTGAGAGACAGGCACAAACCCACCATCTTTCACCGCTGCTCTAAAGAAATCCTCCTGCGGGGCACACACACACACAAAATCTTTGCATTTGACCTCTTTTTTTCCCCCGCATCACAGATGTGACTCAATGTAAACACATGAAATAATTTTGTCTGAATAAATGCATGTGCACAATACGTTTCTTGCTTTAGCCTTCGGATACTGGTGTAAATTACAGTATAAATAAATAAATTAAAAAAAAAACATTCCAAGACTCAAAACTATAATTCAATTATAATACTAATAAATAAATAAAAAATAATAGGAAATTATATTATTTCAACTGCTTAAAAAATAATTTTGTACGAGTTACTTTATGAATAAACAAATAGACAGAGCATCTAAATAAAATAAACAAAATGTAATAAATTATTTTCAAACTGATAATATTATATATATATATATGTGTATGTGTATGTGTGTGTGTGTGTGTGTGTATTTCTATATTTCTAGAGTTGAGAGAATGAGTAATAAAGTTATGTAAAAATGAATGTAATATTACATTTAAAATGTTTATTATAACAATTAAAATAATATAAAATTTATGTTTGTGTGTATGTGTGTGTATACTCACTCTACAAATATAAAACTATAATAATTCTTAAGCATAT
>JAUCMR010000068.1:100721-114038 GCA_032357425.1 Enteromius argenteus
AAGAGCTTGATTAGCTGCTTCAGGTGTGTTTGATTAGGGTTGGAGCTAAACTCTGCAGGACACCGGCCCTCCAGGACAGAGGTTGGACAACCCTGGTTTAAGCCATTTTGCACATCTTCTTACTTATAATTTGATATTAAATCGTTGACCCGATTAATATTCATGAGATAAATGAGTTCACTGCAGCCATGTGTGCCTCTGTATCACAACTCACGTGTATCTAACACACACACACCAGCCTCTGTCAATTCTTGCAGTATAACTCTGTTCTGCTCTCAATATCATCCCTCTCTCCTTCACTCATTTCCTCCCTGGACTTTCTCTCTCCAAAAATACTCCCTCATCCGTCTGCACTGCAGGAGAATTACAGGCTATCTCAGCTAATTCATTGAAAACCATCTGTGCCGTCGAGGCCATTTAAACAGACACCTTCACACCTTTATTACCAGCTTGCTTACTCTGTCCATTATAACCTTCCTCATTAAAGGCCTCGCTAAATATCACAGAGGGCTGCACTTTTTTACTGTCCAAAATTCCTTGAGCAGTTTACTTGAAAGATATGAAAGGAAACTGCATGTTGAGAGGTTTCGTGAGATTCATTTCATGAGTTTTAATTGCACCTGAGAGTGAGTTTCAGTTCACTATAAGAACAGAACCACTTGTAACACAAACACTTTATATAACAGTCACAGAGGAAATGAGACACTTCAATAGCTGTAATGGCCCCTCTCGGGTAACAGTGGTCCCTGGGTGACTATTCTGCATGTTTACAGAATCACAGTCTTATTAAACAGCGTCACAGAAACCGTCTCTAATGTCAACAGTCACTAAGCCAGATCTGTGCTAATATTAGCTGCAGCATGACTATCTGACCGCAGTCCTGAGATTCTGCTTCAGAGGACGGTCAGCTGATTATTTAAGACAGTGTACAAGAAAATATTATTTCAGTCTTTCCACTAACTAACCAACTAAACATAATATATATTAAGCAAGTAATGCCTTTAAACAGGCTGTTTAGAAGTCAAAAAAATGATTTTCCTGTAAAATGTATAATCTTTGTTTTATCTCCTTCACAATTTTTTTTTACAGTGTAACAAACAAGTCATAACATTAATTAAGAAAGTAAATATATTCTAGTATTTGTAGATATTCACTTCATTTATGACATCATTTTTACACTGTTATCAATATGCTTAAATATTATATTGTGTAGGAAAATGATGACAGAATTTTTATTTTCCTGTGAAGTAATCCATTAAGGATAACTTCAGAAATATGCAAATTACAGTGACAGCCTTTTGTTTCTATCAAAGAGAGGAGAAAAACCGCCCATGAGAATGACAACCAGAACAAAAGAGAATACAACTGAAGACAGGCGTAACAGCAAAGCTCCTTCTGATCAAACTGATCCGCGTGGATTTAGCACCTTTCTAAGGACTGATGAATACATTTGCCCTGAATTATAAGACCGGCGTTCTGCCGAGCTCAGAGGGGTGAAAGCTGTAGCCATAGAGACAGGCCTCGTGTCAAACGACTCCGACTGAATGAACGCCACCTCCCTCCCTCCTTCCCTTCCTGTCTGTCACTCATTCACTTATAATGCACACTGGTTCCTGTCCAAAGGTACACCTGTAACAGTGACAGAGTGCAGGCATATGAAGCAGTGCTCAATGTCAAATGCTTTCTGTGTAGGACAGGCCTCTACAGGTAATGTGCGAGGAATTTCACTTTATCTAGTGCACACCTGACTTCACTTTTTGGAGAATAACAGTGTCCTGAGAACCTATATTTTACATTCAACATAAAGTTTAGATCCAAAACTTTCCCAAATCTGCACATCGAAAAGTAAACAAAATTACTTAAAAAACTGAACAATCATTCATTTATTAACATTAGAATGACCTCCAAGGTTCAATAATTTGCTAAATTATTTATATAGCATGCATTAAAACTAGTTTAATGCATGGAACAAACACTTCAGTTTAATTTAAAAATATATATTTTAGCTACAAAAGACTGTAAAATTAATTAGTTGATATTAAGTTTCCTTACAAAATGGTAAAAGATCTAATGGATCATTTCACAGTAAAATAATTTGTAAAAATTTAAATTTTTATGTAAGTGGAGGAAAAACAAAAACAAAAAACAAGTCACTTTGTCACCAAAATATACAAAACCATAAGCTGAATGTGTAGCTTATGTGATTTCTTTCTAGCTCAGCTTGATTTTCTAAAATAAATTAAAACTAAAACTTAATTTGAATAAAAACTAACACACACACACACACACACATGTATATATATATATATATATATATATATATATATATACATATAATAATATAAAATACATACATACATATAATAATAATAAAACAAAAGATGATTTGACATGTCAACCGAAATGTCAACAACCCTGCTCTGGAAGTGTGCGTGGGATGGTCGAGCCCTCAAATCATAAATGTGCTGTGACTTGTCCTCATTCCTGAAATGTATTCAGGAAAGATTGATCAACAGCTGCTGTGTCATATTCCCCATAAACACACAGATGCCAAAAACACAAGTCCAGAAAACTACAGAGGAAAGATCTGTCTTCCTTATGTTTACACTTCCAGACACCTCCCACACCTGCTGAAACTCTATTAATAAAACTACTATTTTTACATTTTCTGAAGAAAAGCACAATATGGTGCGGGATGGATTTCACACAGAAGCTGAAAAACTTAGGTTTAGAGATATTCCAATTCCCAACCATAGACATGGGCTTTAGAATATTAATATATAAAAACATCTTAACATTTCTTAATTTTATTTATGTCAGGCGACATAGGTGACTTTCAGTCTTCCATCACACCTCTCCTAATCGCCATAATAATACCAAAGATCAGAAACCTCATCCGTCTGTCTCAAACCTTCTGTGACCAACATCACCTTCACAAGCATGCAAGTTGTTTTCCAAACACACAACATGATGAATCATTCACGTCTGTAATGCAATAATACACAACGATCCGTGGTGAGGTTTAGAACTTAGTGTCGGGAGTTTGCTCAAATCCCTCGCTCTAAGCATGAGTGATAGTAATAGTGAAGCTCCCCCTAGCAAACACCACTGAAAGAGCCAAAAATAGCATGTGCTGATGTGGTCCAATGTATCTTATTAGCTCTCGCTCTCACTTACACACACAGAGTTACTACAGACCTACTTTCTCCTCCTCTTCTTAATAGGATTTATCAGCTTGAGTCTGTGAAACACAAACACACACCTGCAGTCCTGAGCCCAGGCCGTCCATTAACACGGCTAATTGTATGAACCTTTCCACACCTACACATTCTCACAAAAACATGTTCAGGCCTCATGGTTCACACATCTTCACACGTCATCATACATGCACAAACTCTTCACACCTGTTCTAACTGTTCTTTAAATGTCTATATTATTTATTGTGCTTTTGTGCTACTTGTACACTTATTTGTATATTTGTACACTATTTTGTATATTTGTATATTGTTCTTTTTATTACCTGTGTCTTGTCTTGTCATTCTGTTGCACTGCAGAGCTCTGTCACTAAAACAAATTCCTCGTATGTGTAAACATACCTGGCAATAAAGCTCATTCTGATTCTGATTCTGATGGTTTCTTAAAATCAAAAGAAAAACATGAGATATAGTCTTTTGCATAAACAAAATTAAAAATACATTTTCAGAACATCAAATTGCTCTATGAACTCACTTTCATGACAATTAAACACATTTAACCTAAACAATTTGCCTTTTTAGATTAATTCTTAATAGAATCTGATTTTTGTTAAAATATTTGAATCATAAATTAAGTTCCAAAATGTAAAATTTAAATAAATAAATTTTTGGTTTTATTTAATTATTACAAATATGTTTTTTTAATATTATAAAAGGCTTAATAAAGGCTTTTGATAATAAATAAATATTCTTTTGAACTTTTTTATTATTAAAGAATTTAAAAATGTAAAAAAACTAATAAAATTGTATATACACACATAATAGCAAATCAGCATATTAGAATAATTTATGAAGGATCATGTAACACTGAAGATGAGCTATGATGCTGAAAATATACAGTGTATGTTCAAATGTTAACATATTTACATAATATAATAATATAATATATGTAATATAATATGCCAGACATAACCTCTTATTTGTTTATTTTATTAATTTTGAGGTGAACTCTGAGCTGGACATGTTCACGACATGTTTCGACTCATTCAGCTCTCTTGGGTTCACACATAAAGCACTACATAACACATATTAAACAAACTTTATCTCTCTGAGGACATTAAAGTCTATAAGTGACGAAGTGAGTAAAAATTATAAACCATTCCAGAATAGAAAATAAACAAAAACATGACAACACATGGCCTTCCTTTAGACAGCATTACACTGACCTTAAACCCATCACCTTTCTAACCACGTGAACTCACACACACTCAAACCACATTACTGTAACTCAATCCTCATGATGCACACTAATCACTTCAACCATCATCTACACAAATCAACACAATTATCCTCTCAGCCGGACGCCGTGATGCATAACAGTCCCACAAAGACCATTTCCATGCCAGCCCTTTCAGAGACAATTATCTGAATTCGGGATGAGAATCCATGAGTTTTTGATCATACGGATGACGTTAATGGCTGGTCGCCCTGCATGGCTGCCAATCTCAGATGTGGTATTAAATAACATTCAGAATGAATCACATTTCAAACTCAAGAGATGGAGTCTGAATCGAATTAGCACTGGTCAGACAGCATTTTTTTTCATGGTACCAGATCACTAATGTTCTCAAACCAACTTAAGACACATGCACGTGTATCTTCTTAAGTATATCTTGAGATGAGGTCACTAAGCAGACCGAAAACAACAAGTTGAGTGCAAGTCAATTGATTTGAATGCACATGCAGATTACATCAGACGTGCACATCGAATGCATTTCAGAACTGAATTACTGGTAACATGCGAAGCTCTGATTCATGTGATCTCGAGACAGATGGAGAGAGTGGGAGAACGACAGGAGCGTGTGAAAGGAAACGTATGAAAGGTTATTAAGGGTGTAAAGAAGGAGATTGTAGGAAGCAGAAAGCATGTGTGGGCAGCAGGCGGAGAGATGAAAGAGTTTCTCACTGATTCTCCAGCCTCTTAAGAAGCGTGTTACATGAGAGGACGACAGCCGGAAAATACTAATCAGACACGACAGTAAGAGACTGAGACAGAGCCGAAAAAGACAGTGTCACTGTACGCTGTGTTTAAAAATGCAAAATTGGACATAATGCAAGTCAGTATCATGCAAACATGTTAACCTGATTGCCAAACATACAGCATGATAGAGGTTCTAGAATAAACAGCAGAAATAAGACTTAAATCTGAATTTTGGGTAAAGTAGCGTTTAGGCTCATTTCTAGAAAACATTGAGGCTAATGATCTACATAATGCTTAATGATTTACTCAACTTTGCTGAATGAGTTATTATTTCACACCGTTTACTCAAAATAATAATAATAATAATAAATAATGAATAAAACAAAAACAGAAAATGATTGAGATGGGAAATGAGCATCCATGAAACACATTTCTTATGTAAATAAAATCTGAAATATTGTGAATTATTATCATAATTGTTATGTCCCCAAGTGAGCTGATATTGTGATAAAGGGAGCACTAACTATTTTAATATATTTTAAAATGTAAAAAAATTTCAGCCTCATTAATCCAGTATTCAGTGTCATATGAAATCATTCTGATGAGCTGATTTGCTGCTCAAGAAACATTTTGATTAATATTAGTGTTTTGCTGCTTAATGTTTTTGTGGAAACGTCGATACATTTTATTTTTCATGATTCACAGATGAATAGAAATTTCAAAAGAACAGCACGCACTTGAAAAACAATCTTTTCTAATATTATAATTGCCTTTACTGTCATTTTCGAACATTTTAATGCATTCTTGCTGAATAAAAGCATTCATTTCTTTCACCAATCTCACCAACCCCAAACGTCTGAATGATAGTGTGAATAAACACACAGACAAGTGGAATCACCATAATGGCATGAATTTTGCACTGAAATGTGTAATTTTGATGCCACATTCATCACTAAAAGAAAATTGCAAAAATAATGACTTTTCAAACAGGCTTCCCAATCACTCGTTCTAGTTAAACAAACCAGACCAGAAACAATTGAGATCATTTTAGTGTGTTGGGCTGCTCAAACAAATAAAAGCAATTTTAAACATGTGAATGTGCCACAATGTTTACGCTTTTCAGGGAAATCAGCCACAAATGAGTTACTCTTAAATGTGCCTCAACAAATTATTCCAGCACTGAAAAGATGGCACACCTCAGCTTTAGGCACATTCATGAAAAATAATAACTTGATTAAATTACTGTGCTGATTTGCTAACAATGCATCAGCGTGCATTTCCAGTATTTCCAGTAGATTACAGTGGAAAAATAAATGTGCATGCACAATATGCTGATAACTGCATTTCCTCAGAGCATTTATAAACTTCTGAAATAAAGTCAAAACAGAGCTCAAAAAAAGCTCAAAGATAAGTAAAAAGGAGCAACTACGACTAGTGTGAGGTGTTTTAAAGATCAAACTGAAAAAAAATAGTGAGAGGTTTCATCAGTCCTGGATAACATCTGTCTTTCTTCACGCTGTCTGAAATCCTCTCAGAGACATCTATAACTGAAGACAAAGCATCAGAAGCATGACTCATAATTTCTCCCATCTGATCGTCTGTTTACCTCTTTATCTATTTGCTTTCTCGCTCTTTCTCTTGGCGTGCTAAAGGACATGCCATTTGTATCCCGAACAGTCGCGGCACCTGCAGCTTTGTGTCAGACACTATAATTCATCATCCTTAAGGAGTCACACGTCTTTCTCAGGACAGCATCTGCTGTAACCGCCAAAACCAGACAGAGAGAAACACAGCTCTTTCAACAGAGACCGAACGATTGAAAGAGACCTAACAGCTTTCACCAGCACTAATGATACTGCACTGTATTGGCCAGGCTGATTAATCAGCCGATCTCCAGGACAATTTGAGGTTATCGCATCAGCTGTTACCGGCTTGACCGATTAACAGAAGTGTTATTTCACAATTGGAACAAGTAGAAACCATACCAGCAGTCCTGTCAATGAATAATAATAATAACCACGTTTGTTTGATGTTTTGAGTGCATTTTAAGTGAATATTGTGTAACATTATATTTCAAATGCTGTGTAAGTCTCATTTGTTCTCATTATGTTTTGTATATTGGCATTATATCTTATTGTTCAGTGGAGAAATTGATTTCTAGAGAGCAGGATGCCCAAAGGCCGATATAACTCCAAGAAAGGACTAGTTCACCCAAAAATTAAAATTAGCTGAAAATGTCCACACCCTCAGGCCATCCAAGATGAGGTTGAGTTTGTTTCTTCTTCCGATTTGGAGAAATGTAGCATTGTATGACTTGCTCAGAAATGGATGCTCTGCAGTGAATGGGTGCCGTCAGAATGAGAGTCCAAACAGCTGATAAACACATCACAATAATCCACACCACTCCAGTCCATCAGTTAACATCTTGTGAAGGCAAAAACTGCATGTTATTAAGAAACAAATCTATCATTAAGATTTTTTTTACCTTCAAATTATAAAATATGAGTCCATAATCATGCTTCCTCCTGCCGTCTCTCACATCAAAATCCACCAAAACATTTGTTTAGATCTGTTTGGGCTTTTAAATGGTGCTTAAGCTGAGCATATTTCTCTCCTGATTCAGACCAGAAGACTTTTTCACTGCAGGAAGTGTTATTATGGATCGAGGATTAGCAGGAAGCAACGGTTTGAAGTTGAGAAGGTCTTAATAATAATATAATATACAATAATAATAATAATAAGACTTATTTCTTACAAACATCCAGCTTTTGAATTCACAGGATGTTAACTGATGGACTGGAGTGGTGTGGATTATTGCGATGTGTTTATCAGCTGTTTGGACTCTCATTCTGACGGCACCCATTCACTACAGAGCATCCATTGCTGAGCAAGAGAGGATGAACTAAAACTTGTATAAAGTTGACACAGTCATTGCTGGATAATCTCAAAAGATCCACATATTGGATACTTAACTGGCCTAGTTAACATCATAAAATATTTGGTTCCAGCCTTTTTTTTGTACATCACATTACCTTATTAAGTTGCACAGTGTATATATCGCCATTGCAACAGCCCTAACACACTTCATATTTCATAACAAGCAAACAAAAACAAACTGCTGATATCATAAAAACTTATGCTGGGTTTTCTATTCAAACACAAGCAGCACATCAGAAAGGAAGAAAACCTAAAATCAAACAGACACATCAAATCATTCACATTAACATACTGTAAATGCAGAGCATCAGAGTGACCTCAACGTCCTAGAATGATCAACTGGTTGATTTCAACGAAGAACTTACACAATTATTATACTATTGACAGCTAAAACCCCCAAAACCTACCTATTCCAGCTTAATTTGAGCATTTAAAGGTCGCCTGTCCGGTGTCCTTTAGGACAAGGAACCTCAGGCCACATCTCGTGCAAATCAACACTGCTCCAGCATGTGTTTGAATAGGACATTCTCCCAGGACTGACTGCAATGTTTCTGCATGCTGCATGCAACAGCATGGCAATGCATCAGGACACCAGCTGCGTGTAAAAGCCAGCAGACACGCATGAAACAAGAGCAACTCTTACCGGAGGTTCAGGTGGCTGTGTGGATGGAGGAATGCGGGTCTGCTGCTGGTGTGTTACTGCAGTCCGCATGCACTCAGCATCATCATCATCATCATCTTCTTCATCTTCATCATACTCGAGAGGCTGAGTCTGGGTATTTGCGGACGGTCCCGCTCGCGGTGCTGAAGTGGACAGCTCCTCGACTCTGTCTTGCATTCGTGTTTTAAGGGGGAACGAGAAGGACAGCAGAGAACTGAGTGTGTCTAACTAATAGAGTCAGACATCAGCCCCGCCGGTAAGAGCACGAGGTGTGTTCTCAATCCCGCGATACCATACTACTCCTACTTGTAGCACAGTACGCACCGAGGGTGGAAAGCGCTGCTGTTAACTCTTACATTTAGTAGTTCTTCCTCCAGAGGGCGCGCGGCGGCTCATTAAGACGAATACTCTATTGAGGTGCATTGGAATTTAAATCAAAATGATTGGGGCCATTTGTATAATAAACAGTATAATCGCTTAAATATAGGACTGATTTGAAAACATATTTTCCTATATGCATATTGAAACTCATTCTAGTTATCTTTATAAAATCGATTACGAAAAATGTAACTGGTAATCGCACTTGACTGCGATTGGCTCGTAGGGAGTAACGCTGGGAAATGTAACGCGTAGCTACTTCGTGACGTCACTGTCCTCCATTCAAGAAGTAAAAGTTACGGGAAAAGTACAAATGAACAGCATACACGTGAAAATGTATTCATTTTAATGCATATTATCTGATATGCATATCAAAATTTTTCATTTTTAATTATCTCCACAAAATCGATTACAAAAAAGTGCTGGTTTTCTACAATTCCAGAGCTGCAAGTAAAAAAATACACAACTTTTTTCAAATGCTAAACATTAAGATCACTTTAAATCAAAACAAATACAACTATTTATGCGCAAATCACATAAAAATGAGAAAAAACCGGTCGAGAGAAAAAAATAATTGCTCGTTTGTTTGCAGATTTCGTGAAGATGGCATTTATTAAAAAAATATTTATCTTCTTAAAACAAGATAAAATATAAAAGTCAAAAGCATTCAAACAGTAGCAGAGAGTCAGAGAAAATCCTGTGAAATATAATTAACAAGACATCAACAGCGTTCCCTAAAACTTGAATAAAAATAAATATTATTATTACTATTTACTCCCTGACCAATTAGAGAGCGTGTGGTCCGCTATGTCCCGCCCGTTTTCAGACCCGGTTTCGTGTTAATCTCCATTCTCTCAGCTCGCTCTAATTCTGTGTAGTATGCAGTAGGCAGCGCGTCAGTGTTCCAGTATGGACGCAGCGCGCATGCTCAGTGCTCGCGTGCTGAAATTACTGACAGGTGTGACGAGTTTTTCAGGTTGAATCTCAGGAGGAAAACAAACCCCAAACAACCGCCGTGATCCCAAATTAATTAAGTGAATCTATGAAAATAAAGGGTAAAGAGACGTTTACCACTGTTATCACACTATAATGGAATTGCAAAGAAATAAACAAACCCTGAAAAGACCCTAAATAAACTATATATATATATATATATATATATATATATATAATAAATACTTTTTTTCTGTATCCCATTTACTTTTAACTAAATATTTAGCTATATTTAGCTATATATAAATTATAATTGTAGACTTTTACATTAAAAAAACTTTACCTGCTATTTGTACAAGAGATATACTACTCATGTAGATTATAGCTGTGAATTTAATGAGACCATTTCAATGTCAATTTTTATTCATACATTTCTTTCCTCATTCTGAATCAACCTTTTTTCATTTTCCATTTGTCTTAACATGCACTACTTATGAAACATGCTGTATACCAAATGATGCCTTTCAGCTGCATATAAATTAAATCAGATTTCTATACACAAAAGAATATCACAATCCAGAACCAGTTTGAGTTTTAGGGCTCAACAGGGATAATAAATCTATATGACTCATAATTCTGTAATTCAGGTCATTAGGACACCACCTTCCTTCTATTCATGAGTGGAGTGCAAAAGACTTTTAATAAAGACTCGGTACATGAGTTTCAGGATTCAAGCTGTGTTTCTGTGTACAAATCAAATGTAAACCTCCTTTTCTTGCACAAGGAGCAGCAACTGAACCTGTACAGGATTCAAGTCAAACGTCTTGGCACCTATGCCGTCATAATTATGATTCAAACCTATTAAAACTGTATAAAAAAAAAAAAAAAAATGTTGAAGTTATCAACTTTGAAGGCTATGCTTTACGGAAACAATGTTTGTAAACCAATGCAAATTTCCACTTCTATACTACAACTACTAAAATCCATTTACTGCCCTCTGCTGGTTAAACAGCATGATGGAGTTTGAGTTAAAAGGTTAAAACAGCCTACATTTTTTAAAAAGAAATAATTTAAAAGAAAGTGAAAAATTGCTATAAATTAACTAACCTTTGGTCCCTCCAAAAGTTGGTTTCTTCAAGACAATATTTAGAGAAATGGATCATCTGCAGTGAATGGGTGCCGTCAGAATGAGAGTCCAAACAGCTGATAAAAACATCACAATAATTCACAAGTAATCCACACCAATACAGTTCATCAGTTAACATCTGCCAAAGTAAAAAAGCTGTTTTTTAAGAAACAAATTCATTCTGACGGCACCCATTCACTGCAGAGGATCCATTGGTGAGCAAATGCTGTAATGCAAAATTTCACCAAACCTGTTCCCATGAAGAAATAAAGTCATCAACATACTGAATTACCTGAGGGTGAGTACATTTCTAGCATATGTTCATTTTTGGATCAACTACTCCATTAACATGGCATGCGATCCAAGTAAGACCAGATGATATTTCAAAGCATCGGATTGCATAAGACTTTATAGTTTCTCAGCAATTTGCATAAAACATTTATGCACTTCAATTACAACCACACTTTTACAGAATTATACAAAAGCAAAACACATAAAAGCACAGTGCATGTGCAAAAATCATATACCATTGTGATATTAAAAAGTTGAATTGTCATCCAAGAAAAAAAAGAAAAATTGTGTTACGGTATCTTGATACTCCTTGAAAAACTCATAAAGCAACAAATACAGAACTCTTAAAAGTCCTCCAGCATACAAAATAAGCAAATTGTGATAGGAAATTGTCAGCTAACCACATACAGACCTTTATAAATGTTTCAGTTCTGTAAATTTAGGATCCTGATGAAATATTATGAATGCAACATATAGAGAAACACCAGCAAAATATCCAATTTGATAGCAATATTAAAATTTGTCGCATTTAAACAATGCAAACCTGTGAAGTAAAACAGAATCAATATTGATTTTCCAGCTTCAATCCTTTTCAAGCTGAGGTTTCAAAGTGCATATGAATCAATATCCGTACAAGTCACATTTAAATAACAATCTATAATGTTTAATTCCTAAACATGATGCCATTCTTTTCTATTATTAGATTAATGTGAATAAATCAACACAGAGCTCCAAATTTGCCAGTTTGCTTCTGTAAAACATGACTTGATTGCTCCCTGGATTATTTCAGAGAAGATTTGCGTTCCCGTTTACAGATTTGTCTAACGAAGCTGAGAAAAAAAACTAATGGCCCAGCAATGCTGAAGGACTGTAATATTCAGATGTACTGAAAAAAAAAAAAAGTGCAAATATTTCAGTATTTTATACGTGCAAAATGACACATCTTTTGGTTCCTGCATGAAAAGAGAAAGCTGATTCAATAAATAATATATTTCCACCAAGTTCCTTCTAATGATTATCATAAATACCACTAACAATGGGGCCAGATTTGCTGGAGTCCTCATTCTGAAAGCCTGCAGTGTGGTTTCAAACCAAAGAAAGTTTCTTAACTGCTAAAATACACTAAAAGCACTTGACATGTGGATTTGTTGTAGTGTCTTCTGAGATATTGCATTGGTGTAAAAGTGTGTTTCAAAAGTCGGCCTCCCGGAGCAAGACTGTAGATGAGAGAGGACCTGTGAAACAAAACAAATATTTCACACAGGCTTCCACTAACTTAAAGGGGTCATATGATGTTGCTAAAAAGAACATTATTTTGTGTATTTGATGTAATGCAATGTGTTTATGTGGTTCAATCACATTATTGTTTCTCCTCTAAGTCCCGCCTCCTGAAATGGGTTGATTTGTACAAAGCTTATCGTTCTAAAAATCCAAGGTGTGCTCTGATTGGCCAGCTATCTAGTGCACTGTGATTGGCTGAATACTGCAAACAATAACGTATTGCCGTGTCCCAGCGCTATGACACCAAAACAATAAAACACACTACAAACGAGGCATTCGTGGCACCCAGCGGAGACATAATTACTGATTATCATGACTTAGTTCTGTCTTTTTACATGTCGCGTTGCATCGTGCCTTGTAGATATTACACCATGTCTGCATTCATGACAAACAACAAGCACTACTCTTCACTGCTCAAAACTCACATTTGAATAGTAAATAGCAGGTTCTTTTAATACACTTACTTAAAGGTTGTGAGTCAGAAGCACCAGACTGTTCTTGCAGAGGTAGAATTGCCTCACTTTCTAGTCTCTGT
>JAUCMR010000068.1:114138-124849 GCA_032357425.1 Enteromius argenteus
AACGACACACAGCGTCTCCAGAACATGGCACCCGCAGCAACACTACAGCCAGAATAATAGCTCCGCCTTCTTTCTTTACGTAAACATTTGGGCAGTGTTATACAAATAAACCCATGATGTAGAAAAGTGGGGGCGTGTTTAAACAAGCTGTTTTAGGGGGGTGTAGACAAGGCATAACTTTTATAAAGAATATCTGTTTGGTTTTGAGACTTTAGTTTTTGGAACTTCAGGGATCTTATCTATGCTTGTAACTTAAAATCGCATCATATGACCCCTTTAACTACATTCCAAGCAAACAGATTAACCGCAAGAACTACATTTTGATAAAAAGTTAGAAATATAAAATGTTTTTTGAGATCTGATATGGTACCTCCAGAATGGTCCAGATGTTGTGCTAAATCTGCAGGTTAATGAAGGGAGCGAAGCCCACCACGTCCTGCAGCAGTACTAGCGCCCTCTGTAGGGGAGGCTCCACATCGATCTCCACGTTACGCCGGCGCAGAACGCCCAGACTGGACTCGGTTACGTTGTGACAGTGGTTCACCTTGAGAGACAGCAGCTTGGGGCAGTACTCTGCTAACGTCCTGAACGCAGATAAACAAAAGTTATTAAAAAGCTTGGTTTGCAGGAAATGGTGCTCCACATTAATCATCTCATTTAGGGCTCGGAGATGTTGGTAGCTTATAATCTGCAACATACACCATACATCTTCCCAAACTTGTAGTAATAAGCGTTTATAAATGGACTCTTGTCAACTAAACAAAAGCTTTAAGCCCTTCTGCAGTTTTCTGCTAAAATAAAGGCTTGATGGCCTAACATTCTGTTTGAAAATTAAGAAATGATCCATACATCTTAGTGTTGCAATTTTTCAGTTTTACTGAGAAATAAATATAATATTATATAATTTATTTGAAATATAATTTATTTATTAAATATTATTAATATATTTTTTTTAGAGAAATATTACAATAACAATATTTCTTATTTTGTTTAATATTTGTATTTAACAATAAATGTGATTAATAGATTTTTTATTTTATAGTTATGTAATATGTTGTCCTATATGTTTTATTTTACAGTAATATTTTTACAATAGTAATATTTCTTTTTTCAGTATTTTAATTAAGCAATAATAATAATAATAATAACATAATTAGTAAATTTTATTAGTGCTACTGAATTAGCTTTTTTAGTACTTAAATTTATTATTAATAGCAACAGCAACAATTATTATTTATTTAATTATTATATAATTTATTATTACTTTATAATTATATAAATAATCACTACATATATGGTGCAGTCTTACTAAAAGTAATAATAACAATAAAAATACTAAATAATAATCTGTAATAATAACAACAACAATTTTAAATTTTATAAAAACTTTACAGTCTCACAAACAAGCAGGACATACAAAAATAAATACAAATCTGTAATAATAATAATAATAAATAAAAATTACATATCTTTAGAATTAAATACAGTTATATTTAATAATAATAATAATAATAATAATAATAATAATAATAACAATTATCATCATTCCTGGCCAAACTGATCAGTCTTGCACAAAAGCAGGACTTTTTTTTTTTTTTTTAATAAATCACAATATATATATATTTTTTTTTCGCAGTGTATAACGTTTCCCTCTAAACCATGCATTCCTAATCACAAACGAGTTTAAAACCATCTGCGTCTCCTCCACAAACACACAGCGCACCTGATGGCCTCATTTCTCACTCGCAGGCAGCCCGTGAGGTCCAGCCTCTCCAGCTCTCTGCACTTTTTGGCCACTTCCTCCACGGCGATGTCTGTGATGTTGGCGTTAACAGCCACGGAGAGTGAGCGCAGAGCGGGACACTTCCCAGCCAGGTAACACACGGCCTCGTCCTTCAGCTGCCTGCAGGCGGTGACGTCCAGCGAGCGCAGGTCCGGGCAGTGATCCGCCAGACTGCGCATCGCCAGACTGTCCACCCACTCGCAGTGGGCCAGGCTCAGGTGCTGCAGTCGAGGGCAGCTCAGAGACACGGCCACCAGCGCGTGACGGCTCAGGTGATTGCAGCTGCCCAGCTCCACACGCAGCAGGTGCTGGTTCTGACCAATCACCGGCAGCAGCTCTTTGTCTGTGATCCATTTAAAGCAGTTGCTGACGCAGAGGTGATGGAGAACTTGGTTGTGGCGAAGCATCGAGCAAAAGGCTTCTTTAGGAATCTCAGGCCCTGTCTGAGAAGAAACACAAGTATGCAAGGTTGATGAAATAGAGAGTATTTATTCCAGCAGCCTTGGATCTGAAACAGCGGTATGATGTGAAACTACTGATACAGACATTACATGCATGTCATACAAAATTTTAGTTTTAGAAGTTAATACTTTTATTCAGCAAGAACGCATTACATTGAGTAACCAAGCAAACCAAAATTCTGGTTTGCACCAAATAAATTACACTTTAAAATATATAAAAAATACTAAACAGTTCTTTTAAATTGTAAACATTTTATTGTATTTTTCAACAAATAAAAAAAAAAATTCATACATCTATAACTATTTTGACAAATAATAAATAGCTGTAATTTATTTATTTAAATATACATTTTATAGAAATGTTGTCATTTTAAATGCTGTTTTAAACGTGAATTGAGGTATCATTACATTTTAATGTAACACAAATGCATCTAAATTTAACAGAGTTGAAATTAAACTGAATGTTTTTAAAGACTTTAAATGAGTGTTGGATGATCTCAAATTAGTACAATTAATTAAATATCTATGATTACCTGTTACTTCTAATATCACTAACTTCTAAACGTTATTGACCCTAAACATTTGTATGGTATCGTAGAATGGAACCATTGTGCAAATATCCGTTGTTTGAGACGACAGACTTGTATACACCAAGAATACTTGTGCATTTCTGAAAGTAAATACTATTGGCACAAAAGTGTTTTTCCTCACCTGCACAGGGTCAAACTTCCGGCAGTTGGCCAGATACACCTGGATGAGAGAGCGAAAGCTCTTGCTGACACACTGCAAGCCGACCAGGTGACGCAGCGGCAGGTAACAGAACACATGTGTAACTAACACATCCTCCCACGGCAGGTCCAGCAGCTGACATCTGTCATAAAACACACACCTCAATCACAAATCTGCTCAACAATCAATCCTCTGCAGTGAATGGGTGCCATCAGAATGAGAGCTGATAAAAACATAACAGTAATCCACACCACACCACTCCAGTCCAGCAGTTAACATCTGGACAAGACAAAAGCTGCGTGTTCATGAGAAAGAAACAAGGGATTTCAACTGCTGCGAGAGACAATAGATGAACTTTTCACTGGAGGAAGTGTCCAGAACTGACAGTCTGAAGTTTAAACATGTTTTTTATCAGCTGTTTCGGACTCTCATTCTGACGGCACCCATTCACTGCAGAGCATCCCTTGGTGAGCAAGTCATGTAATACTACATTCCTCCAAATCTGTTCTCATGAAGAAACAAACTCATCTACATCTTGGATGATCTGAGGGTGAGTAAATTCAGTAAATGTAAATTTTTTTGGAGAGCTATTCCTTTAACATGCATAGAAAACAACACAGAGACTGTCTTGGATGCATTGCTAGGAATATGAAAACTAGTTTTAACATGCAGATGCACTCATTGACTCACACATAATCAGTATTTCCTGACATAAAAACAAAACACCTCATGTTTTACAGCTGCTTGCATGCATTTCCAGGATGCATCTCTGTCTGTTTGCGCGTGCAGGGAACGCGCGTGTTTTTCTGAATCCGTGCACAAACTCCCGCATCTCTCTTTATGAAATATACCTGTGGCTTTGGCTTTGCGTGCGTTCATCAGGGTTTTGATCCATGCTGATACTGTCCTCTGGTCCGGGCACATTATTTATCATGCTTGATAAACAGCTGACCGGCTCATCCGGGTTCTGCCGCTACGGAGTCAACACGTCGGAGACTCACTGCTGCCATCTAACAACCCGGAAGGAGAAGTGCTGCTGTTATACATCAGAAAACATAAATGTTATGGATGTAATTAAGCGGACAGATAATAACAGACAGAGTCAAATGAATGACTGACATACAGTATGCATCTGCGATAAACAGACACCAAAAAACAAATCTTCAAGCTTCTACATGTGTAGAATTACAAACAAATAAAGTTTAGGGTGGCCATACGTCCTCTTTCACTCTAAATTTCCTTGTATTTTACTTTGAATTCGTGCTGTTTCCATACTTGAAGAAGCAGGTAATGACTGACAAGTAGTTTGACCAATAGCGTGCAGGCATTGTACATAATCGACCAATCATGGCGTGCCTAACCCTAAATAACACATTTAGGCTATTTCATTATAAACCTCCGTTTTTTTGTTTTAATATGGAACATGTAATTTCTAGAGATGTTCCTAGAAGTCTTAAAACAAAGAAAGCAAACCTGATTCATCAGCTGCTGTGCTGGAGTGCTTCTGTTGACCAATCACACAATTAGCAGACCATTGAAACGAGGAGACTCACGTGACCATCAGGTCAGCATGCTTTTGCAGAAGTGGGACAAAAAAATGACTGGCTCCAAAACAATAGAGTCATCCATGCAGAACCTCTGCTGAGCCAAGAGTTACAGAGCTCTGAATGAAACACAGCCAAGAGCCACAGGTTACTGCACACAGTCACCCTGACACACAAGAACACAAAAACTGAGACTTTACAGTAAACATGGCTGCAAATTCAGTTTATGATTTCACCATGGACACCCTGGAGGGAAAAGCCGCTCCACTCAGCATCTTCAGGGGAAAAGTTCTTCTTGTTGTGAACGTGGCAACCTTCTGAGGGTCCACCATCGAAGAGGTAAAGATTTGATCTTTTTCAACCCATTTCAACAATTTAATGTGGAATAACCTTTTAAATGTATGTTTTGTCAAACAATACTTGTATTATGAAGAAATAACAAAAAATGATATGTAACACGTAAATAATCTGTGCAGTATCACAGGATGAATGCACTCATGGACATGTATGGAGGCCCGAGCTTCTCTGTGCTTGGCTTCTGCTGCAATCAGTTTGGCCTTCAGGCACCTGGTAAAACCTCTCACCCCTTCATTGTTCATAGATGAGATATTAGAATCTAGAATCTAGGGTTCTATATTTATTAAATAACGGAGACTGGGGCTAGTTGTCACATGGGATGTTGTTTCTTTAAACACAAAATATGCATTTTTTTGAAAACTTAGACTTATATTCATCAAATAATCCTTAAAATAAATTAATTAGTGCTGTCATACACACACATGCATGTATATGCTTAAGAAAAAAAAAGATTTTTGTATGTTAAATATATTTATATCATATAAATATAGCCTATACATGTTTAATATTTTCAATATATATACTGTATGAGTGTCTCTTTATATGTAGCCTATATAATAAATATACACAGTACACACACATATATTATGTAGGCTAAGCAAAAAACTTTATTTTGCATGCAATTATTATTATTTATTGACAGCACCAAAATAAATAAATAATTGTAACACAGTTCCACAAGAATATTGTGCAGCACATCTGTTTTCAACATTGATAATCATCAGAAATGTTTCTTGAGTGAAATGTTCATATTAGAAAGACTTCTGAAGGGTCATGTGACCCTGAAGACTAGAGTAATGATGCTGAAAATTCAGCTTTGATCACAGAAATAAATTACTTTTTAAAAATATATTGAAATAGAAAATTGTTATTTAAAACGGCAATAATATTTCACATTGCTTCTTTTACTGTGTTTTTTGATCAAATATTTTACTGCAGAAAAGCAGTGAAAATGACTGAATAAATAATAATACATTTCACCGTACTGTTCCCCAGAGGAGAACCATGAAACCCTGAATGTCCTGCAGTATGTGAGACCAGGACAAGGTTTCCTCCCAAAGTTCCCCATCTTCAGCAGGATTGAGGTGAACGGCTCTGATGAACATCCGCTATACGCCTATCTGAAGGTACAGAACAGCCCACAGACTGGTAATAAAGTCTATTTAGAACTGACACTTTTCTGCTGCGACCTTGTTCTGGTAGGAAACTCTGCCGTTCGTGAACCCAGTCATCGGAGACATCAGGAAGCTATACTGGTCTCCCATCAAAGCCAATGACATCCGGTGGAACTTCGAGAAGTTCCTCATCACCTCAGATGGAGTTCCTTACAAAAGGTTAGGGTTTCTAAACCCTTCACAAATATATGGGCACAGAATGCCATGGTTGAGCAGTAAAGCATTTCATAAAGCAGTGTAATAAATGAAACAATTAGCATGTCTGTTCCAGATATGATCCCCACTGTCCATTTGAAGACCTGGAGCGGGACATTGCAACGCTTCTGGAGGGAAGACATTTATCCTAACCCATCCAACAGCAGCTCTCTGATTATTCATTCAGATTCAACTTCCTCTTTCCAAGATCCATTTAGACTTCATAGACATGAAAAATGTGATTGATTGATTCAATCAGTCTGTCATTTTTCTGAAGTGAATCTCATGAAACATGTCATGAAAATGTTGCAAACATATTTCACTTCAAAATCAATTGAAAAAATAAGAGTATATATGTATATATTTATACATTTTTTTATTTTAGGATCATATTAAATAATGTTTTATGAGTTATGAATATTTCCCCCCCAAATTCTCATTGTCGTAATTGATATGTTATTTAAACTGCAAAGAATTTATACACTGTGGTATTATTTGTTCCAGTTAAACCACTTTAAAAATAAAAAAAATTAAAACATTTGCAGAAGGCATGTAGTTGTCATAAAAAATAAATACAACAACAATTTTACTAGTGTTAAAATAGACATAAAAATAAAAATGAAAGAAAGAAAAAAATTAATTGATAATTATTTATCTTTTATTGTAATTTCAAAAAATATATAAATTATGTGAATGGTAAAAAATGTATACATTGTGGTAATATTTGTTATAATATGCAAATGGAATTTAAATAATTAAAAAAATGGCATGAAAGTTATAGTCCTAAAAAAGGCTTTGTTTTCTTTTTTTTAATTACAATTAATTTGACATTTTTTTATTTTGTTTTTGGTGTGAAATATAACTTTTTTTTTTTAATGTTTCATAAGATCCATCCCTCTGCAGCCAGAGTTTTAAAATATCTGAATTCTGAGTAGAATTTGGAATTCTAAACAACCTCTGATAATTCTGTATGTTCAGTTGCATTATGGGCCTACAGAAAGGTTTTAGGTTGTTTTCTCTGGTTCGGTGCGGCGGCACAGTGACGATCCCTCAGTAAACGCTGTCCGGCAGCTGAGCAGGATCTGATGGGGACGAGCGGCTCTGATCTTTAGTGCATTCGCTCAGATCTGCTCCTGACCCGAGACGCCCGCTGAGACCAGAGACCCGTGATAACTGCAGGAACAGTAAAGATGTTTTTAACTCTACAGGTGTGCTGCTGATTTATTCTTTCATATAGCACAGTTAAATAAAGTTTAAATGTGAATCCAAAATAAACTATTAAATTGATGCCTGTCCAGAAGCAATAAATAATAAAATAAAATGAATAAATAAAAATGTAAATTAATCTCTTAAAAATTTGAAACAAATAAATACATTTGCTCAATACAGTTAAAGAAAGACTAAATTTGAACCTAAAATAAATAATAAAATTTAGGCCTGTCCAATACCTAAATAAATAAATAGACAAATTAAATTTAAATAATAAATTTTCTCAGTATATATAATTTTAAGTAAACCATACATATATATATGTATGTGTATAGTTTACTTAAAACGATATATACTGAGAAAATGTATTATTTAAATTTAATTTGTTTATTTAAGTATTGGACAGGCCTCAATTTTATTTTATTTTATTTATATATTGCACCATTATTATCTATGTGATTACATGTCATTAACTATGTCCATGATTTTTACATTTCTTCTGACCACTGATAAGGTATTACTAAATAATAAAAATAAAAATGTGTAAAGCTGCTTTGCAACGATTTGTATTGTGAAAAGCTCTATACAAATAAACATGAATTGAAAACTTGAGTTGAGGAGATAAATCCCATTCTGTGTTTCTCTAAAATTTTTGAGCTCCTTTCAAATATTAAACAAGCCAGGCTCATAGAATTTAAATTCTGAATTCTAAATAAATAAGATAAAGGCAAATAATTTATTAAAAAGGACCATTTTATCTGAACTAAGAGAGGTGAGTTTTGAGGTCATGGCATGTATTGTCCGCTAGATGTCAGTGTTGTACAGAGACTACAGCACTGCTTTAAACGGATTAACAAACAGATTCATTCAAACAGACGCTGATGTGAAGAAAACAGTAGGCCAGAGATGTGCTCCTCAAATCAAAACAAAACAATTCTAAAAGTGCTTAAAATGGCAGACATAAATCTTTAAATTGTGTAGCAGCAGGTGTGTAGGATACAGTCAATCTCTTAATTATAGATTGTAAGATACAGTTACGTGTGATTACATACTGTAGAATTCATATGATATGTGAAGTATGAAATCTGCTCTGTGGCCTTTGCTCGGGCCACTGCTCTCCACTGAGACAGTTGCCTGATTTTCTGCTTTCTTAATTGCATCTGACTGTCGATTTGAGCCAGTTATAATGAGCCGCTCACTAAAGCACATGTTTTAGATGTTTCTGCTGTCACTACAGGAGCATTTGCATGTTTCTGGTAGGGAAATGTGTGGAATTGCATTAAATGTAATTGTTCTCTTTGGTGAAATATCTCAATTGAACTGAAACGCCTGTAATTGCTTCATATGCCGTCATGCAGCAGGTCAGACAGCTCTGAATATTGGGCCTAAACTTGTGCGCTGCCATCATTTCTGCCTTTATAATTAAGGCTTTTAAAAGCTGGCAGTGGTTCATTAGGGCTAAACTGTGTGTTTAGTGAAAGATTGTAGATTATAAATGTGCAATAAAACAGGGTTATTATACTTAATTAAAAGCAAAACCACACATATAATTAACAAAAGAAAAAGAAAAACCCGCTAGCCTAGGTGTGGTACTCTGTAATGTACATTATCATTATTTTCTTTTTCTTTTTGTATATCAGTCTGTGTGATTATTATGATAATTATCCCAATCTGAAGTAATTATTTTATTCTCAAAGGTTTTTCTTCTGCTTTAAGGGATTATTTACAAACTTAAACTGGATTCATATTATTAATATTGTTTATCTTCAACTGAATGCTTGTTTAAAATATGTTGGGTTTTCATTATCAAGTGTTATTGTTTCAAGAGGAATAAGTGAGGATCTGTGTTGTGATTGTTTGTGTGTGTGTCAGCCTTCACAGGAGTACTACATTTCTTACCTTCTTTTAACTTTAAGTACAAAAAAGTAGTTGTTACATGAAATATAACAAATGTTAAAAAAAATAAAATAAAAGATTAAAACATTGCTTTATTTAAGATAATTGACAAAGCACATAAATATATTTTTTGTTACTTGAAACGCAATAAATGTTAAATGAAATATAGAAAAACCTTAATTTTATTTCAGCAAGTGGCCAAGGCAACACTTCTAATTGTCATTTGCAAAATTAAAATAATTAAAACTAAATAAACTAAGACTAATAAATATTCAAATAAAATAAAATCTAACAAATTTACTAAAATGTTAACTAAAATTAAATTGAAAAATAACATCTAAACCTAAAATCTAATGCAAAATACTGACAAAAACTGTAAGTATATAAATGATAACCCAGTAAAAGTGGTAAAATCACAAACAATAGGAATACAAAAATGAAAATTACCTGTAATTAATTTCTTATAAACAAATGCATAATTATTTTCACATTTTTTTATATTTAAATGTTGATACCACAGATAATAATGTTAATTTGTTTATCAGTACAAATGTAAAATGAAAGTGCTGCACGTATTAAAACAAAATTTAAAACACTTATTTAACATTTGATCATAAAACAGTATGTATTCAATCATTTTTTAAGTTTATCAAAATTTTGACAAATTGAGGGATAAACTGAAATTATTTTCTTCACTTCTTACTAAAATGTCTGATTTGCTAGCAATTATGTACCAGTGTTGTGCATTGTTAGGGATCTCAGGGAATAAATAAAACGTCAGGAAGACTGTTATGAAGTCATCAGAGCGGCTGTATAGTGACCACAACAGCAGGCTTCATTTATCTGCTGAGTTCCAGCGATGGGAGACAGATTTATGTCCTGGACATCAGCTCTGCTCCTCACTGTATCATCAACACTCACGCTACAAAGAGTTATAACCACACACACACACACACACACACACACCAGAGCCAATGATCAATCCTCACGCCTGGCACATGATTTATGAATCCACAGCTGCCAATGCTGCATGAGTAATAGATACGTGTGTTTTAACACAGGAAAAAACATTGCATATAATATTTGAAGCATTGAGTAAAAGCACAACCCCTCATGAAACAAAAATATATGGAAATATAGCCTACTGGAAAAAATTTTCATTTACAGTATAGGAATATATGTTCTGTGTGTTCCATGTATGGCTATATATTGAGAGATATTTATGAAAAAAAAAAAAAAAATCATTACATTTGAACATATAATAGCTTTATTGAAAGATTATATATATATATATATATATATATATATATATATATATATAAAGACACATATAAGTATTAATATATGTATGTTGCACATATA
>JAUCMR010000068.1:140250-153001 GCA_032357425.1 Enteromius argenteus
TTTACCAGCGATCATTTACTAGTATTATTTACAGTATTTATTATTATTATTTATAGTATTGAATCACTTTTGTTTTTGTATTTTTTATATTTATAGTTGTCATTTTAATTCTAGTTTTAGTAATTTTCAGTGCTTTTGTTATTTGTTTTTATACAGCTTCAAATTTAATATTAGATGTAATTTATTATTATTTTTTAGTTTAATTATTTATTTCGCGAGTTCACACTTCCTCATTAATCGAATAGAATGAGTGTGTTTGGCATGCTGTCCGGGGAGAGGGCTGAGAGCTCGGCGGACTCCGAGCCCTAGGGAGTCTAACCCCTTGGCGGAGAGGGTTGAACAGAGCTCAGAGCTCTTTTTGGAATTTTATATTTACATTTTACTATTGTGTACAAATGTTTATATTCAGTAACAATGCTATCATTAACTTATCATCTTGTCATTCAGTATTTCTCCTGGTGAACACAAGATACATATTAAAATTATATAGTTACTTTTTTTTGTTGTTGCCATACAGTAATTACATTCATTTTCATGTGAAAATATCTGTAATTCCACACATTTGTTTGTACTGAATGAATGAACAGATAAGAAAAAAACAGTCCAAACTAATCAATCCATCCATCCATCAAGGATTTTTATGCAGGTGCGCACGTGTTTGTGTGTGTTTGTCTGTGTGTGTGTGCTCACCTCATTTCAAGCACAATTAAGTTGAAATGAACTGGTGAAGGATCAATAACCTCAGGTTGAGCCCCAGACCCCTTTACTCTGTAGAAATGGCGCACATATGTTGATAGCGGCAGCTGATCAGCAACACATCAGGTTTACTGTCACACAGATGCCTGAACGGGACGCCCCTCTGGGACACACTTTTGTTCCAGCCACAGTTCATCTTGAGGTGGAGCCATTTCATGCTCATCAAGGGGGTGTTAGAATTGTATCTTTTCCAAATAGATTGATGCCTGTTCTTTTTTCTTCTTCTCACTGACAGTGTATTTTATTGATTGCACAATATTGCTAAACGCACTTAACTAGTTGAGCAAACCAATCAATTGATAGTTTTGATGATTTTAAAGTAATATACAACATATCTCATCTATAAATTCTTATCGAATGAGCCGCTGTGGAATTATACATTGCTTAAAGGCAATGAACTACTGTTCAAAAGTTAGGGGTCAGTTTCCACTAAAATATGAAGCAGTGCAACTGTTTTCAACACAGTATGTTTCTTGAGCAGTAAATCAGCATATTGGTATGATTTCTGAAGGATCATGTGACACTAAAGGAGTAATGATGCTAAAAATTCAGCTTTGATTGCAGAAACAAATTACATTTTAACAGACGTTCACATAGAAAACAGTTATTTTAAATTCTTATAATATTTCACAATGTTGTTGTTGTTTTATTTTTACGTAATCGATGAGCAAAAATACCTCATTTAATAACATTTAAAATCCTACTGACCCCAAACCTTTGAATGCTAGTGTATATCACTTAAAAATTGGTTTATTATTTTAATATATTTAAGTTTTTTTTGTTTTTAATCATGCTTCATTTGGCATTGCTTTATTAAATCAATAAGGCACTCAGGGCAGTGTGTTTCCTATCATGCTTTGACCTTTGACCTTGATAAAATCACTGCATTTGTTTACACAGTACACTTTATGTAGCATTATTTTTTGTGCTCCAACTTATGAAGTCTGTTTTTATGACCATTTCCACTCTTACATTGTGACAGGCTGTCCATTGTCGGGATTGTCCTATTTTCCCTGACATGGCTCCTTTTAAAAGGCTTTACACTCAAAACTGACGTAACACATTATCAGGCTCATAGTAAAGCTTAACACAGTTCTGTGTGTGTGTATGTGAGCCTATTCCCAGCACGGTACTTCCATTAACTGAATCTTCCCGTTACATTTCCACTGAGTTCAGAATTCATCCTCTCGGCTGTAATGGGAAGAGCTGTGTGAAAGAGACTCATGGGAAAATCTGCCCGGTTCCTCCACACGCACTGCATAATGTCTGTCTGAGAGGAAGATCTAGTGAATACAGCGTCACATCACAGACGCAGCCTGATGCTCACAGAAAAGCCTCCTGAGAGAATGTTTCAGCTCAACATCCTGCTACACAAGCAGTTTGACAGAGTGTGAGTGTCATTTTCTCTGAGATCACAGGCCTAGTGCTGAGAACGAGGAACTACGAGCTGCAGATTTAATGAGCTCAAGCCTGATTTATCATTTATTTGTCAGAAAATTATATAATTTAATGAAATATTCAGAACTGTGAGAAAAAAGGGTAACACTTTACAATAAGGTGTCATTTGTTAACATTAGTTAATGCATTAGTTGACATGAATGAACAATGATCAACACATTTATTGCAGTATTTATTTATCTTTGTTAATGTTAGTTCGTGAAAATACAGTCATTCATTTTTAGTCCATGTTAGTTCACAGTGCAGTAATTAATGTTAACAAACTCAACTTGAGATTTTAATAATGCATAAATGCTGACATTAACATCAACTAAGATGAATAAATGCTGTAGAAGTATTGTTAAATCATAAAGAAAGCATGCAAGACACCACAGGTTAATAGGGTTATATATATATTATATATCAGTGTACTTCCTCCTGTTGATTAAGTTTATGAAAGACGAGTTTTCTGAAATGTTGCTTTTAAATATGCAATAATTTAAATACATTGCCAGAACATAAATCTATAAGTTGTAGGTTCAAAATAATTTCAATAAAATACTGTCAACAACCATGCTTTTCAGAGTAAAATGTTATATAAACTCGGAAAAGTGAATGACCCTTCTGTAAAAAGTATAGATTGGAACAAAGGTTAGTGTATGCAAATGCTGCTGAAGTGAAGAAGGAAAAAAAAACTTTAAACTTTTACAGGTATACTGCGGAAATCTATTGATGCAAATAGCAATACAAGTGCGATTAAAAATAACACTTTTGTGTTTTGCAATACATGACATGTTATGGAAGCAAATAGTCCAAAAAAGGGCCAAAAGTTTACCAATTTTTTTCCCTTTTCTTTCTGTAGTGACTTTTACCTTAAAAGAGTCATTTTTGTGCATTTTGTGTTGCACAGAAACCCATCTTTGCATGGAGAGCTTCAAACAGTGCTGAGCTAAAATATATTATGAAATACCATAAAATGTTAATTTCATTACGTTCACTTTTCATATCTCAAATATGCAGGGATATTTATTTTATTTTTATTGTTATATATATTTCGTGGAGGAAAAACGTACATCATAGTAAAGAGCTTGCATGTGATCTCACCTGTATGAATTCTTGCCTTCACGTGTTTCCTGCACTTACTGAATTCTCTCGAATCAACAGCATGGCTTGTTTTAGGAGCTGTTGAAATGATATTACACGTTTTCATTCAGACACAAGCTGTTGAAATGTTCCCTATATTGTCCTATAATGTAAATTCCAGATAACGCAGTGCTATTTTGACAAGTGTATGTGATCATATAGCTAGTGAGATGCTCTCATTATCGCAGACTGCTGAAAACTCAACTACTGAAGCAATCAGTACTTTACAGGAAATGGCAGCTGTTACTTTGGCTGAGTGATTTTACCCATCTGCCAGCGGCTACAGGAGGAAACGGCTGCTTTGATCCCTCCGTGTTAGTTGCTCGCTGTTTAAATTTGTGCACAGATACTTAGACTTTGCATCAAAATTAATGTTAGATTTTGCCTGGTAGATAATAAAACATGCATGAAATGTCTATTTAAAAATCTATTTCTACACTAATCTTTGCTTAGAAATGTCAGCGTGCAGAGTTGGTTCTGGGTTTTGACTGTGAAATCATTAACAAACTGAACCAGCTGAGGAAATCTGAGTGCTCGTGTGTCTGTGGACAACGAATTTATCCATTAAATTAGAGAAAGACCGACATAACCACAGAGGCAATTGTTGTAAATTGTGTTAACAGCAGAGCTGAATGTGATTTGAGTGTATGATCTAGTCTTCAGCTCACTTTAATAGGCCTCCTGTGGTTCAGATGAAAAGGGAAAAGTGGGTGTGGCCTATTTCTGATAGTTTGATTGACAGGTAAAAGAAAACGAACAGCAGGGTTCTCCAGTCAAAGGAGACAATTTAGAACGTGAAATGGCACTAAATCCTAAACCAAACATACAATTAATCAGTAGTAAAAATGCCATGTCATCTAAAAATAATATTGAAGGAAATATTTATCTCATGTGTTTTTTATTTCGTTTTAACGGGCATAATTCTTCCCGTTAACAAATTCTCATTTTGTTGTGCTGTGACTTATTTCCATTGTGTTGTGCAAATTGTATTGTGTTGCTGGCTAATCACTTGTTTACATTGGGTTGCGACTTGTTTCTGCTGTATTGCGGCTTGTTTCCATGTTGTTGTGTTAATTTCATTGTGTTGTGCTAGTATTTTTGTGTAGTGGCTTGTTTCAGTTGCATTGTGGCTTGTTTCTATTGTGCTGTGCTAATTTCTTCGTATCGCGACTTATTTCTGTGGTATTGTGCAATTTTTTATTGTGTTGTGACTTGTTTGCACTTTATTGTGACTTGTTTCCATTGTGTTATGCTGATTTCATTGTGTTTTGCTAGTTTTGGTTGTGTTGTTGCGTCTTATTTCCGTTGTATTGTGCCATTTTCATGTTGTGGCTTGTTGTGTTGTGCTAATTTTGTTGTGTTTCTGCCTGTTTCCATTTTGTTGCAACATGTTTTCATTGTGTTGCAGTTTATTTCTACCGGGCCACAGTACTTAAGAACCTTTCAGTGAAAAGTTCTTAAAAGAAATGTTTTGTCCTTTTTGTGTGTAACGTTTTAACAATAGGAAAACTTTTTCCCCCCACAATAAAGAATCTTTGTTCTATGGATTTTTTAAAAGTTCTTCATGGAAATTATTAATCCCAGTAAAGTACCTTTATTAAGATTTTCCCCTCTGTTCTTTGTATTTGTGTTTTTCTTCTCAGATATTCTGTTTTGTATTTCATAGGAGTAAAAACATGAAAAGTATTAAAAAGTCAAGTGTTTTCCAAACTTCGTCAAAGTGCTGCCTCTAACTAATGTAAGTTTAGCATATAAATGGCGATTGCCTAAAGGGTTAACGTGGATGAAATGCAAACTGTTACGTGTTTAAATAGACGCCCACATACGGAGCCCAGCCATCTCTCTGCTAGTTCATATCAGAGTCAGCGGAAAACACAGAGCAACATACAGCCTCCCCAACAGGGGGTAAATTAGACCTCCGAGATGAATTATCAAACAATTACACAGTCGAGACTGAGCCAAAAAATATGGGGTGAAAACATTCTGCCGTTCATTAGAAAGGAGGCCCATAAACGGCTTCACGATTCTGTCTTCGTCCGTCTTTGAAAACCAGAATTACAGAAAACTTTTCAATTAAAGTTGAACTTCTGCCAGATTGGAGCTCAAATTCAAAAAGGTTCAATCGGCTTTTTGATACCATACGGAGTCGGCCCTTAAGTCATCAGTGCGTACAATGCTGGGAGCGGCCATTGACTTTATAATTCTCAGCTATTTGTTGCCATCTGCCTCCGTAACTGAATTCACCCTTCCTTCCACAGTCGCTTACGCTCTCCTTCCTGGTCGTATTTATTTTCTTTTCAATTAAAGAGTCTGAATGTGCGACGCTAAAATTGCCAGCCCTTAATTAGCTCTTTTCGTGAAGAAGAGAGTCTGTGAATGCAATTGTTACTTTCCCAATCTTGGCAGCCATTTCATTTTGATAAAGCAGGATCCCATTTCAGGGCGAAGGCTGAATGAGGACCGCCTCCATTTACACTTTTTCGCCTTGATAAATGTGCTTTTTTCTCCCGCTTCCTTTCACCAGTGATGGAATGATATTATCGATGTGTTTGAAGCCTCACGTTTCATGTGCTCTGGTGAATTGTGGGTTTGCCCTTCTCATTCATGTTCATGTGAGAAAGAGAGCGTGAATAACTTTTAATGGTGTACTTAAAGTTATTCAGACATTATGGGAGTTTCGTTGTGCTCTTGAGCAAAGAAACATTGGTTGCTTCACGACTTTACTTTAGGTCTTATATTAAGCAAGTTGACTGTAATTTTCTAGTGTTTATTGAATATATTGTAAATGTAATATTTAAACTCATATTGGACACATTAAACTTTGAATAAAGCACACAATCACCAGAGATTATCCACTGTCATACCTGTAAGGTATAAGACATTTTGAGTTTTGTTCTGTATGCTGTTGCTTGGGTGTTTTGAGAGGTTGTTAGGGCATTGTTCAGTGGTTTCAAATGTGTTCTTAATGCTACTTAGTACGTTGCTACAAGTGTATTTATAACATTATGCTGTTGCTTGGTTGCTATGGTGTTGCTAAGGGATATCTTGGATGTTTTAAGCACACTGCTATGCAGTTGCTAGGGTGTTTGGTAGGGCATTTTGCAGTGAGCTGGAGATTTTAGCACTCTGTCTGATTGTCTTTTGAAGTGTGGCCTAGGTCTTCATCCTTTGGCTGTCTAATCTCTATAATCGTTTATTAATGCCTTGTCTCTGTGTGGCGGCCGTATGTCAGGCCATGAGCAGAATAAGGGAAATTAGCTGCACCTGAATGAGAAAGCAGGGACTCCCGCTGGGACATTGACTGGGGCACAAACACCCTTTTAATAGACTTACACCTCATTTTGCCCCTAAAGCCGGCTGAAGGGTCCCTGGGGGGGCAGAGGGATGGAGCATATGGATGGAGGGGAGGTGGAGGTCAGCTCCTTTTTACCTCCTGAAAACCAGCTGCAGAGGAAAACAGGCATTTGATTAGCCAGCCTTTCTCGTCCAGAAGGGGACCGTCCAGGACAATGCAGCGTTTTCCCTTTCAGAGACAACAGGGGCTTTATGTCGGAGCTGTCGCTGGCAATGTGTCAAGGAAAAATACACTCTGTTCATTCAAAGAGTCAGGTCTTCCCTGACCCGACCAAACGCTCTACTTATCCGAGAAATTATCGATTTGGTAATTAGAATGAAGGCAGATTAATAATGCATAGCTGAACATCACCTTCACAAGTTTATAATGATCTATCTGAGAGCAGCGGAGACGAGGAACATAGAGGATATTGATATGAGCATCAATCAGAATTAGTAGGCTTCGAAAAGAAAAAAAAACGATGAATGAGGTCTCTTTAATATCTCAATAGTTCCTCCTAGACAGCAGTGAGATTAAATAGAGAGCAATATGAGATTTTTGTATGAATTGAGATTTTTTAAAAAAATCATCTGTAATCTTACGTCTTCTGTAGAGTTTCAGGAGATTTCAAGAAGGTCTCAAACTGTGCTCAGACTTCTGCAATCATGGAATCTCTGATCTCAGTATAAATGGTGTTAACAAATGCAAAACTGATATAAAAACGCATTTGTTGATGCAACCGTGAATAAAAGTTGTCGGAATTTTACTGCCTCTAGTGTTAATTTCTTTTGGAAACTGCAGTGATATGTACTTGTTGGGACATATTTCATGTCTCACTAAAAAGTGCACCAAGGTTTGTTTCAAGTCGCAGTTCCCTTTCGGTGTGACTTTCTGCTAACCTCTCGCGCTCTTCACTCTGAAGTTTCGCGAGGCGTAACTTAAAGCGGGCATCACTTCCAGCCTCAACCGGAGAAAAAGGTTCGAAGGGCGGCAGAGCGGCCTTGGCTTCAGAACCCTCTGCCGCAGCAGCTCCACTCGCTTCCCCCTTACCTAGTTCTGAGAGTTAGATATAACTTTTGATTTTCTGATTAAATATGATCTCAAAGTTTTGTGACAGAATTCCCTGATTTTTTTCTTAGCTTTATACACGTATCATGTCTTTTTGTGAGTTTGAAGCAATTATTATTAACTGATATTAAGTTAATGCTTAAATGAAAGTCATGAGCATTGACTGAGCAAAACTTTAGTGATTATAATTTTCTTTTTGCTTGTATAATCAACAAAGTAAATTTTATAGAAGTTGCTTTTTTTTAAGCTTATGATTTATTGATGGATCAACTTCATCTCAGATTTTTCTCCTACAATTCATTGGTTTTATAAGATTTGATTGGTCTCTTGATATTAAAAGTCTGAACTTGTTGTTCAGCTGTTATTTTAAAGAAATCTGATTTTTGATTGTGATTTGATATTGTTCCTTCATATTCTGGTAGCTCTTCTAATTCCGTGTTTTCTCTCTCCTCTCCAGTTCACTTCCCTGCCATTGAGGCTTAATTATATCTAAAGAGCAAGTGTGCATCGCCGTGTTTCTTAGATGACACAGGCCCTGGTACTGCGGGGCCCCTTGGGTCCCCATCTTTGCATTTTAAGCAGAAGTCTGCGCAGACAGACCCTGAACTCCCGGAGTTAAACTCCCGTTTAGGTTAAGTGGTCCCCAGGCTCATGACACATATCTCTGCCCAGACATGACAGCTGGGGACCCCACTGTTGCTATGGAAATCATTGACATTCGCCAACTCCTTTCCCCCCAAAACAAACACACACAACACTCACACACACACACACACACACTTCAGATTGATAATGCGCCTTCCTGCTCATGTAACAATAGTGCACGGGGGTCCATGGGCTCTTTTACTGCTAACAGGTCTGCTTTTTGCTGTGGGTCTGGAGTGTTTCATAAGGTTTTACTGCAAAAAGGAGAGCGTTTGGATCTTCAGCGCTGCTATGCCATTGTAGATTGAAAAGAGCCTTTCTTTGCCTGATAGCTCTTCATAATAAACCTAAAGGGGTTAGTTTCAGTTAGTAATCTCGTTGTAATGATCTTCAAAAATTGACTTTTTTTTGTTTGATGTGCATATAATAAGCATTTTTGCGTGCAAATGATACGCATCTACCCCACAAACCATCACGTAGCATAAACAAGCCAAAGTCATTTTATTCGTATCTATACCATAAGTTTTCCTTTTTATTTGCCATACTTTTTATACGCACACTCATGAGAGACTGAAAGGAATAGTTTACCCAAAAATGAAAATTCTATCATCATTTACCCACCCTCAAGTAGTTCCAAACCTGTATGAATTTCTTTGTTCTGCCCAACACAAAACAAGATTTTTTGAAGAGAGTTTGTAACCAGGCTGTTTTGGGACACCCTAGTATTTTATAAATTATGTAAACTATTCCTTGAAGAAAGTCATGCAGTTTGTGAGTGAGTAGGCCTAATGACCGAATTAAATTTTTCTGTTAAATATCCCTTTAAGTTCTTCTTCAAATTCCAGATTCAAAGTGTATTAGTGTTTGTGAACAGACACTTGTGGGGTTTTGTTCTCAAACCTCAAGGGCAAAGTAAAGCTCGAAGAAGGGCAGTGTGACACTTTTCTTGGCCAGGAGCATCAGACATGCGGCACGGACGGCAGGGGTTTGACCGCTGCGATTGGCCCCTACACTCTGTCCGTCTGAGGCCTCGGAAAAACAACACACCGTCACACAGTCAGAGATAAAAGCAGTGAAGTGCATTGGGATAGTCATGTGAGTCCACCTTCCTCCCTCGAGTCCCCACCAGCAGGTTCACATTAGCGGAAATTTGTTCCACAATATTGGCGCCTCCTGTTTCTTTCCGAGGCTGGGAGCCCGCGCAGAAGGTGGAGGCAGAGATTTGGGTGATGGCCAAACGTTTCACGGCCGTTTCTTGTTTTTCGCAGCGTGTGTCGGTGACGGGTTCCCCGCTGCTCCTCCTCTCCCCGTTTAGACTCCCCGCATATCGGAACAAATGCCGGACGGAAGAAAATAAACTTATCTCATTCAGATGACAACACGTTCCCCCCAGGTTCTGATACAGCGCCAGTTTGAGAGCAGCAGCCGGGGTCAATTGCTCATTTCTTGCGCAGGGAGGGTGTCTATGGCGGGTAATGGCGCTTCCCTGAGTGCGGCTGAACGGAGTGGAGCAAATCTCTGCTGTTTGCCAACTGTGGGAATCTCCATCCTCTATTCTGTAGCTCTGCCGCTATGTGAGATAGCAAAACAAACTATTATAAAGTGCTGTATTAGATTTCCTCACAAATGGCGCACGTTGAATGGTAGTTTATTGACCATATAGCCTGCAGAAAAAAATGAAAAAATGTCCAAAATTCCGTCTTAGAACTTTATCTCGATTCAGGTGTCTTGTTTTCCCAATAGAAAAGGTAGGAAAACTGTGTTTATTGAAAAAAATGAGTCCTGCTTTATATTAGGTGGCCTTAAATAAATTAATAATTTGGTACAATTATTGTGTACATACTTGTTTTTACATTTTAAAAATTCCTATATGTAGTTACATCTGTAATTAATTTATGTAAATTTATAGTTACACTGTTGACCCATCCCTTACAGCTTAACCCACCCTTGAACCTACCCATACCTCCAAACCTGTCCCTAAAGTTAACTTAACCGTATCCCACCTCAACAGCAGCAAGTGTTTTGCAATACAATATCAACACAGTAAGTACATTGTACTATTTTTTTTTAATGTAAGTATATAGTAGTTAAGGCCACTTAATAATATAAAGTGTGACCAAAAACTGCTTTCACTTAGCAATTAAAACTGCTTTCACATCTATGCCATATGCACATGTACAAACTACTACTACATATACTGTAAAACATTACTTTGGTGTAAAGCTGCTTTGCAATGATATGTATCATGAAAAGCGCTATACAAATAAATTTAAATTGAACTGAATTTAATTAACAAATAATAAGTTTAAGCTACCAAGTTTGGGGTCAGTGAAATTATTGTAATGTTTTTTTAACGCTGCATTTATTTAATCAAAAATACAGTAAAAATTATCAAAAAGTATTGCAATTCAAAATAGATTTTTTTTCTATTTTAATATAGGCTATTTTAAAATGTCATTTATTCCTGTTGGGCAAAGTTGAATTTTTAGTCTTCAGTGTCACATGCTCATTCAGACATAAAAACAACAAAAAAAAAGATGTGTGCGTTTGGAATAAAAAGTTAATTTTATCATAAAAGACAATAGGAAAAATCCAACACTTTTTGTTTGCCTTAAAACTGATTTTGTGATACTGTGATTTAACTCTGAGCTGGTTCATTTGATTCAAAAATGTCGAAAAAATATTCTAGAATTAAGGCTGCTAAAAATGTGGATTGTCACTATTGTGATTAATATTGTAGGTCTAAATTTTAGTATTTGAAATTGGTTTAATTAACTAATCTTTCAGGAGCATAACACTCAAATCTTTCTCTCTTTTTTGATAAAGTCAGATATGATATGTAATCAGAAATGATTATCAAGCTAAAGACCCACACTGGTGGCCATATGAAGCTCAAATTTGACCCTAAATAGCCTGTAGACCGACTCCATTGTCTCTTTCTCACAGTCCTTTTTTCAAATTATTCCCCTAATAGACCAATCTGATCACACAGGGCCTATTAACTAACTGCTTTCTGCTCAAAGCAAAAGAGGGCGAATAGACAAGTTCAAGTCAACTAAAAAAGCAAGAGGACCTGATGGAAAACAAAAGGGACTTCATTAAATCTCAGTTAATTGTCCCATGGGCCTCCGCTGAATCTTCCTCAGAGAAACTCTCACAGGTCTTTAATTGCAGGATCACAGTCTCATCTCTTTCTTTAAAGCAGTAGGATTAGTTCATCCAAAAATTAAACTGTCTTTATTTACTAGCCCTGTATGACTGACTTTCTCTGCTGGAACACAGTACACATAATAAAACAAAACATATCTTCTGCTTCATTTCATTGTCAAAACTCTTCCAATTTGGTAAATATGGGTCATGTAAATGAATGAATGTAGCGTGTCTTGATTGTGATCAGGAAATCATTGTGCCCTGAGGTGTGTTTGAAAGTCTGGATGTAATAGACAGAACATCATCCGCCTCCAGTGACCCTCACAATATCTCAGAGCCCTGGGATTTTTTTTAAATCAATTAACGCTTTCTGGACTTATGAGGACAAAGCCTAACAGAACCCCTTAGAACCTAATCAGGATTGTAAGAGGTTTGTTAATTGAAGGCGTGTTTCTTCATTAAGGCATTAGATGCAGCGGGTCGTGATTGTAGATTTGTTTCACTCTCTGAAATCCATTGGGAAATTTTGGAATGAGTCCGCCCAGTCTGAGACGATTAAGTCTTTAGATACATGATAAAGTATTTATTTATTTATTTATTTTTTGAAGAATATAGCACAATATATAGATCTTTGGTGTATTATGAGATAATTGAATAAACGGTTGTTTTGACATTTTTAGCAACAACTTACGGTTGCTGGACAAATTCCTAAACTAACTTGAGTATTGAACTTGGTGTATCTTGTCCTGCACGGTTATTGATAATAGTTTCAAATCATCTTTGTTACTTTTCAGAGTTTCAAGAATTTTTACTAAAAGTAAATTCCCATGAAATTTTACTGAAACCATATCTACACTCCAGTGTTGTAAGATCATTGATATACTATGATTTTTTAAAATTAGTTTTTATTTTTTTCTGTTTATGTTTTTATTATAAAGTATTAGAATGTTTGTTTGTTTTTAAATTTTTATCTTGTAAAACTGACATTTTTATTGTCTATATAGTTTTTTGTTTTAGTTATTTTACTTCATATATACATACATCTATATATATATATATATATGTCCTATTGTTTATTAAATTGTAAATAGGTAAAACATAATTTTTTTTAGCAAAAATATGTGAGTTTAAAACACACACACACACACAGATGTTTGTTTTGCTATCTTAGTGAGGACATTACATAGAGTTCCATTGATTTTCTATCAGGTGAATGAT
>JAUCMR010000068.1:175717-185977 GCA_032357425.1 Enteromius argenteus
TCAACACGCTCAAAACAGTGGAGATGATTGTGGACTTCAGGAGGAACCCCCCTGCTCTCCCCTCACTCACCATCATGAACTGCACTGTGGCCACAGTAGAGTCATTCAGGTTCCTGGGCACCACGATCTCTCAGGACCTGAAGTGGGACACTCACTTTGACTCCATTGTGAAAAAGGCCCAACAGAGGTTATACCACGTCAGTTATAGAAGTTCTGACTGCAGAGGGTAGTCAGGACTGCTGAGCGAATCATTGGAACATCCCTCCCCACTCTCCAAGATCTGTACTTATCCAGAGTGAGCAAAGGGCTAAGAAAATCACTCTGGACCCCTCACACCCAGCACACTCCCTCTTTAATCTGTTGCCATCTGGTCAATCAATCAATCAATCAATCTATCAATCAATCACTTTTATTTATATGGCGCTTTTAACAATACAGATTGTGGCAAAGCACTGAACATTATCAAATAGAAGAATAGAGTGATGGTAATGTATAATGACAAGATTAAACTATTTACTGTTTTTATTAAATGCAGAGACCGTCTCTGTAATCAAAACGACGATAATCACTAGAAATTAGCTGCCCCCAACTAAGCAAGCCAGAGGCGACAGCGGCAAGGAACCAAAACCTCATCCATGAGAGAATGGAGAAAATAAAAACCTTGGGAGAAACCAGGCTCAGTTGGGGCCAGTTCTCCTCTGGCCGGACGCCCAGCACTTAATTTTTCAGTTCAATTTTAAGCGCATGTCAGATTGTGCAAAGGACTTGTGTGTGTGTTTGTGGTTTGGTCGACGCTACAGAGCACTTATCACCAAAACGACCAGACACAGGAACAGTTTCTTAATGTTGAGTACACACAACATTATTATTCATTATTTTTTTAACACACTTATTTACATTTTATATTTGCACATATCATCATACATGCACAAATACTTCATACCTGTTCTTACTTGAATGTCTATATTATATATTGTGTTTTTGCTATTTTGAACACTATTTTGTATATTTGTATATTATTCTTTTTATTACTTGTGTCTTGTCTTGTCACTGTCATTCTGTTGCACTGTAGAACTCTGTCACTAAAACAAATTCCTCGTATGTGTAAACATACCTGGCAATAAAGCTCATTCTAATTCTGATTCTAAATGGTGTTTGATTTGTGCAGATTTCTCTCCTGATTCAGACGAGACACCTTTGACTAGAGAAATCAATACTATGGATTGTGGATTTTAGCCAGAAGCAATAGTTTTAATGATGGATTTGTTTCAGTTTTTGTCTTCTCCAGGTGGTAGCTGATGGACTGGAGTGCTGTGGATTATTGTGATGTTTATATCAGCTGTTTGGACTCTCATTCTGACGGCACCCATTCACTGCAGAGCATCTATTGGTGAGCAAGTGATGCAATGCTACATTTCCCTGGATGAAGAAGCAAACTCATCTACATCTTAGTTGAATGAGACTAATGTGCACTTGTTTGAATGCTTGAGTATGTTTCTGACTTACCAAATACTGAGAAACTGCATGGCTAAAATACTAGTAATCTGTCAACAGCCAAGAAACACATAACGGCTATTTAATTTTCGAAACCTCTTTGCTGAAAATCAGGGTGACCTTAGTATTATCTGAAAAAGTTGAAAAGGTTGAGTGCAAACACTTGCTTTAACATCGCTGTATTAAATTTGCCATGACAGGGACACCTTAATGTTCCAACAACGAGGCTACAGGAAACGTTTGACCTCTATTTTCTACATTCAGGATCCAGCAATTTATCACCAGCCAAAAAACACGGCACCCTAATTAATTACAACTAAGCAAAGGATGTTTGGAGAGCCAAATTGCCCTAATTCCCTGGATGCACGGTGAAAGTCATTTGTTATCAAATGTGTGCTCAAAGGTTAGTTTGCGTTTTTGTGAAGATGGAATAAGCATTAATTTGTGTGACTAGGAGCGTGGTGCCCTCAGGTGCGGACACGGATAGCCAGTTTATCAGGAGAGAGAGAGAGAGAGAGAGAGAGAGAGAGAGAGAGAGAAACTAGTGCTTCTTTTAAGGTGACAAATTCATTTAATTTCACAGCAGCATTTTCCATATAACTGGACACAGTTCAGCAGCAGTAGACCAGATCTAGTGTTAAAGCTTTTGAAGTAGACAATATTATATTTTACTAAATCTTAGAATATATTTTACTATAATTGTAATAATTAAAAATTCTATAAATGTAATATATATATTATATTTTTTTTTTTTATATGAAAATTTTATTTATTTCATTATATATATATATATACTTTTTTTTTTATAGGACAAGCCGAGAACATAAAAGATGTGTATCTGTGAGGTATTCACAGTTCACCAAGAACCTCATCTCCGCTGGCACTGGCTGCTTCATGAATCATTCATTTTTAATAGATTATGCAAATTCCCTTGCATAAAATCAACAAGATCAATAACTGTGGGCATTTTAATTGGGGTTGGAAAACATGGAGGATAAGTGTAATCTGTGTTTCTTTTCCGTTAAGGAAACCATTCATCTAAACACTGGATCTCAGCCTAACCAATGAGAATCATTTCAATATTTTTGTTTTGGTACCAAATGTCTATTTGGTGAATTTATCATGTATGTTTAAACTCGAATACGTTTACATTTAGTGCTAGTACATCCCATTTTTCAAGTCATCCTGAGGTTGATCTAAATCCCAAATACAAAATGCATGATTATATATCATATGGACTATTTTTTAAAGCTGGTTTCTTATTTTGTAGATATGAGAACATTCATTCCTGTTAATTTTCATTTATGTTCTTCATATTCTTCACAACATATCTCCTCTTGTGTTTAATTAATTGAGTTGAAGGTGAGTAAATGATGACACATTAACCTGATTATTACATTCATACCTGATTAATATAAACACACATCACACAAATCTGTTGTGACGTAAAACTACCATGAACAGATAATCATCGTTATAAGACCAATATCACCACACGTGAGAGTTTGAATCTGCTGATGTAATTCATGCATGTAGATAAAACACGACTGACTTTGCATCCAGTTTTATTTTCAAAAAGAGTTCAAAAGCATATTCAGTGCAATATTAAAACTGCACAAGGCCACAATGTGAGAATTTGTATCCTTCATAACTAATAAGCTGTTGGAGTTGAATATGAGGGAGAGAATGGTCATGAAGGGGACAGATCATGTGATCTTACCTACAGGGTAGCTCTGTGACATGCTGGCGCCGAGGTCAGAGGTCGTGCCAGAGGGTTTGACTTCATCCAGGCCTGGGTTTAGAGCAGGGAGGCTGTATTCACTCGCCTGCAGACCAGAGCAACATCATCAGCATCAGACTTTTATCATCTTTCCTCTTTCAAATCAAACTATAACTCACTTATGTTATGCTTCACATCTCTCCCCCCCACAATGTTCTGCTTTATTACATTTGTAAGTTTAGATTTTTTTTATCTACATATTTTATTACTATTACTATTTTTTCATACTCTCAGTTGTTCATTTTTCTGACCATATATAAATATATATTAAAATCCCACAGATTTACACTATTTACACATATCTACAGACAAGTATTTGGTCTCAATACCTGTTTTTTTATATGTTCAGTTTTAATTTTCGCTTAATTTATTAGTAATTTTTTATTAAATTTTATTCATATATTTTATGCAAGTCTAATATTTATTTATTTGTTTGCAAGAATATTTTTGTGCTTTTACCATTTTATATTAGATTTTTTTTATTTTATTTTGATTTGTTTGTTATTTTTTAGTTAATAATTTTAGTGTTTTTCCTCAAACTTATTTTAATCATCAGATTTTTTTTATCTAATATTTATATTTGATTTATTCCAGCTAAGTTTAGGTTTTAATAGTTTTTGTTCATGATAATCCTTGAAACCCTTCACATCAGCATCCTCTTTGTTTAAATAAAAAACAAATTCTCTTCGCTACAACAAGCCATCATTTGAGGTGATTGTTTCCCCTTCTAGAAAGTAAAAATGATGACATGTTGTTATGAATTTAAATTGAGGCTTTGATTAGTTCACCTCATTCTATAAATATCATTTCTGAAGTGCTGTTTTAGCCTTTGCTGAATCACTTATAGTTGCGAGGCCCTGCTTCGGAAATGACATTGATAAGATTTATGATTTTCACAACCCCCTTCCATTACAGACATGCTCCTCAGACCGTGTCAGCAGATGGGGGGGATTTTTTTTCTTTCTTTTTTTAACTCTTTTGTTATTTAATGAGATGAGACTTCCGGCGTCTGCATGTTGAGAATGTCTGTCCAGAATAAGTGTGTGTGTGTGTGTCACAGGGAGGCCCCTGACCCCAGCCATGTCTGTCTCTATCACAGATAAACTCTAATTGTGGGCTACAACTGTTTGCGGCGGCCTTGCCTGATGTTCCGCTCTTTTCGGTGGAGGCCGTGGAGCAGAACAGGCTTTTCTCATGCAGATGGAGGGGAGAGTGAAAAGGATGAGCACATGGCTAGCAGAAGTGTGGGAGGAGAGCCTATCTCATTCAGCATCTCCAGAATGGCTTTTTAATGCCTCTAAACACAACCATTGGCTCTGCTCCAGTACCTAGTCAGCTGCCTATGTAGGCATCATAGGCATGCTACGGAAATCAAAAGCCGCTCCAAAGGTAAAATGCATTCTTTTGGCCAAATTTGAAGACAGGCAATACCAATGCTTCGCGACAAACTCTGTGGAAATCTATAAAATTGGTATGAGCTCATATATATATATATATATATATATATATATATAATTTTTTTTTTTACTTAAACACTTCATTCAGGACTAAAAAAGTTCTAAAAATAATTTTGTTAATTATTTTGTTGTAATTTTTAAAATTGCTCCACCAATCAATCACTTTTATTTATATAGCGCTTTTAACAATACAGATTGTAGCAAAGCACTGAACATTATCAAATAGAAGAACAGAGTGATGGTAATGTACTAGTTATATGGCACATACAATATAAATGAAAGTGTATATAAACATGATTTGGAAATTATTATATATTTTTTTTATATGTAAAAGGATATTCAACAAGAAAAAATATATTAAACAAAACACTCAATTATGTTAATTATAAGCACCAGGGAAATTATAATTAACTAAATTAAAACCACACACACCAAAAAGAGAGAAATAAAATAAATGTTAATAAATAACAGAAAGATATTTTAAATATTGGGCTTTTCAGCTACTTACCAAAGCAAACATTTTTTCATTTTCATTTACAATAATTCTAAAAAAATCTAAATCTAATAAAAAAAAAAATAATAATCTAAAATGAAAAATATAATAATTCTTTTATAACATTTATACAGACACATAAAAAAAATAACAGACAAAAAAAAAAAAGAAACAACATCATTAGCAACATTCTAGGTAGAAAAAAAATCTAAATGATCTATAATACAATATGCATTTTGCATGAATTGTGTTATTTTTTTATTAGTTGCAGCCAGTTTGGTCACTTATAAGTTTCAAGTAACTATGATTCCTAAGTAGGCAGTAGACAGCAAGGCAGCTCACTAGATTTGGAACAGAGCCATTAAATAATAACCCAACATAGAGAGAGACAAAAATAGAACGGTGGTCTGGTTTAGGGATAGCGAAGGAGAAAAAAAAAGAAAAGTGGTCTATGAAGGGAGAAAATAGTCTGATTAATATTGCTTTAAATTAAAACTGATTTTTCTAGAGCGTTCCGTTCGCCCATTTTTTCCTTCAAAGGCTTTCCGTGTTTCCTTCGTCTTTTTTCCCTCCTTTTTAATACCCTCTTTGACGGCCTTTGTGATTGCGAGTCATTTCCAATTCATTTCGGTATTGATCTTGCAGTGAAAATCAGTTTTGTAATTAGCTGCAAATTAGGCCTTCTTCTGGAGGTGAGTGCTGTCGGCCTGATTAATCGCCGGAGTAATGTCTCCCGATCGCACCCAAATTAAAATGAACTCAATTAGGCTGTTCCCTTTGCTTTATGGCTCCAACTCGCTCTTTCGGGGAGAGAAATTAATCGTCACTTGTTGTTTAGTAGTCTAATGAAAGTAAATAAAGGTTATCCATTATAATAAATCCAACACTTTTAATACCAAATTGTACATAAAGGCTTTCATATGCTGCTGTTTGTGTGTGCATGGGTTATTAATTGCTAACATTGTTACTTTGTGAGTGTTTGGCCACATTTAGATTTTGTAAACGGCTATGAAGGAGCAGTACAGGAAATGACATCATTTCTCTTGTGCCGCTGAGTGGGCGGTAGCTCATCTCGTGTTGTTTTTCCTGAGAATGTATTTTTATTTCCATCAGAAAATCAATAAACGGAGGGAGTTCTGCTCTTTGATCCTCAACGCATCACTGCAGCACCAGCACTTGCTGATAAACAACATGTTTATTTATACACACACAGAAAAGAAAAGAAGCACACCATAAATATCCTGTTTTTTTTAGAAATCATGCTGCACTATTTTTTGTGGTTTTACAGACAAAGTTAAGACCTTAGACTTTTTTAAAGACATTTATGATAATACCATTTTATTCTTTCAGGTAATCTTTAATATTGCTAGTATAATATAATATAATATAATATAATATAATATAATATATAACTAGTATTGAAGTAATGATTTACTGAATAATATATATATATAATTAAAAAATATAAATATATAATATTTAATTCAAGAAGGATGCAATAACTGAAGTTGATAGTAAAAACATTCATGTTGTTATTTAACTATTTCACTTCCTATTTACCAAAGAATCCTGAAAAAAAGTTTTTATTAATCAGCATTTTATTAATATTCATATTAATAAAAACCATTATTAATAATTGAGCACTAATAAATAAAAACTGACAACAACATAGCCCCAAATCAATATATTAGAATGATTTCTGAAGGATCATGTGACAGAGTAATGATGCTGAAATTACAGTTTTGATCACAGGAATAAATTACATTATGAAATGTATTCACACTGAAAACTTTTAATTAAAATTAAATAAAAAAAATTTAATAATATAATTTACAAAATTACTATTATTGCTGTATTTTTGCTTGCTGAGCATAACCATTAAAAATTGTTACCATAGTACCGCCACTGTATTGTTAGTAAGGATAAATAGGTCTAACACCAATATGTTTCCCAGCTGCAGAAGGTCCCAGGGACAGAAGGAGACGTCACTCACCTGCTCAGGTTTGATGTGTTCAGAAGTGGGAAAGACGTCTGGGAATGCCGGCCTCTCGAACACTCGGTCCAGGGCCTCTAACTGCTGCTGGGTGAAGGCATCGGCTCGCAGATGTTTCCTCAGGCTCTCCACACTGCCCTGAGAGTCACTGCTCTGTGCTGAACCCTCAGAACCATCTGCAGACACAGACAACAGCCTTAAACTCCAGCCTTCAACAACAACTACACACTGCATAACTTGAGTGAGGATCTTCTGAGACAAATAAGTGAAGGTCACATTTTAGAGTTTTCCTCATTTAGAGAGCGGGGCTTCTACTGTTTTACTCAGTGTGTAACACAGCTCTAAGTGAAAGAAAACATCCTGCAAAGTTTTAGATCTGAAAGCGCATCATGTATAAAGTTACTGTCTCTCAAGAGAGAGAGTCGACTCAGAATCATTGAAACAAGTTGTTTTTAAAACAAGTCCCAGCCGCTTCATTTTGATGTCAACATGAAACATTAACATATTGCCGCCCATTTGTTGGTCTTTTCCGGTTTGTCTATTGAATGAAAATGCAAATTTATTCTTCACCACTAGGTGTCACTTTAGTAGCGTTAAAATCTCACAAACACTGCTTTAAATGAAATCGACCAATCACTGGATCACTTATTAAATCTGTTTGTGCATACTTAGCCTATTCATTTGTTATGAATTATCTTTGTTAGGTTTTTTTCCATATAGCAAGTAAATTAATAGGGATTAATATCCTTTCATTTATGAATGATTTAATTTAATGGATTATCTAATAATAGGCATTTAGTACGCATGCTATTTAGCATTTATTCTACTGTAATTAAATTGGCAGGAAATAAATAACTGTATCAGGACTCTTTCCATCACATAAGTCTTGTAACAGAGTAAATATGTAATGTTATGTGTGTGTTAATGTAATTTCAAATCTTTGGTCATATCACATATTCTACTAATAGGCCTATATTACCTGTATGTATTTACATTCATCTCTGTTTTCTCCAGGTATGTGCAACACTGATTTGATTCTCCAAAACCTCTTTACTCTGAACCTGACACACACACCCTTGAAGAAAAGCTCTGTTGTTATTGTTCAATCTCTTTACCGGTTAAACAACGCTCCACAAACAGCACTTTCTCTTGGTTTTCCTCTGACCTGATTACCCTTGTGCCGAGTAAAAGACTGCCTCACACCTTCCCCTCTCTCTCTCTCTCTTCTTCTTTTCACCCTGCCAAAATGCTTTAGAGCTCCTTTAAATATCTTCACATCCCGCCTTCTCTGGAAAGTCGCGTCTCCCTTACAAATCTGTCACTCTACATTCGCAGCATATTATGTTCTCTGTGCGGGCCACAGGCACCGTGATGTATGACATGCTCTGCCTCTATTGATTGACCCAAGAGAGAAAGAGAAAAAAAAGATGACCTAAGAAAAAGAAAAACTCCTATTCTTCAGGCATTAAGACAAATGATGCAAATATACATCAAATCAATCAAATATGTGCTGCTTTTTTCTTTTATTTAAAGAATCCTGAAAAAAATAAACGTATCTCAGCTTTCACAAAAATATTAAGCAGCTTATCTGTTTTAAATATTGATAATAATCAGAAATGTTTCTTGAGCAGCAAATCAGCATATCAGAATGATTTCTGAAGGATCATATGACCCTAAAGACTAGATTAATGATGCTGAAAACTCAGATTTGATCACAGCAATAAATTACATTTTGCTACATATTAACAGTTATTTTAAATTGTAATAATATTTTACAATATTACTGTTTTTTACTGTATTTTTAATCAAATAAATGCAGACTTGGTGAACATAAGAGACTTCTTTCAAAAACATAAATATTTATTTTATTATGTGTATATGTTTATAATCAGAATTATTATCTAGTTTATATATATATATATATATATATATATATATATATAAATTATTTGTTTAAAATATGTATAACAACTTCTTCTTCAAAAATGCAGTTCAATTGCAGCTAAACTAATGATTATCAATGAACATTTAAAAAAAAAAAAAAAACTTGCTACATAAACTTTTTTGTTTTGTTTTGTTTTGTTTTATGTCCTATTTTTCCAGTACTCAAGAATCAGTGAGAAGAGAAACCAGGGGATAGAAAGAGAAAGAGAGAGGGATGGCTATAGAGTGATAGAGGCTCAGACTGGAATGAAGTCTTGATGAGTATCCTGTCCCAGCTCATCGTGTCTATAATACTCTTCTTGATCGCACATTTTTCACTGCCGCCGAATTCAATTGATCAATCATGTCTGTCTGATGGCACCATTTCAGCTGGTTATTACCACTGCGCTTGTCACGGTGACCTTTTCTTTCTGCTCAGCGCGCTGTTCCACACACACATACACACACACACTGGACACTGCTCTCTCTGTGCGTATGTGTGTGTGTCTACACAAGTAGATTTTTACATTTTCTGAAGCTTGCAATACTACGGTGTTCTTGGTGGTTGTAGAGTATTTATTGGGCAATGCACTGCTATACGATTGATTGGGTGAGCTGGGTGGTTTTTAGGGTGTTACTAGGGGGTTCTGAATAGTTTCTAGGATATTATTAAGCCATTTTAGGGTGTATAAAGTGGTTGTTAACTTGTTTCTGTGTGATTTCTGGGATATTTAGAGGGTGATGCTTTGCTATATGATTGATTGGTTGAGCTAGGCGGTTGTAAGGGTGTTGCTAGGGTGTTCTAATTAGTTGCTAGGACATTGTTATGCCACGTTTAGGTTTTCTAGGTGGTTGTTAAGCTCTAAGCATAGCATAGAACACCTATGTTATGTGATTACTTGGGGATTTAGTGGACGATACATTGCTGTATGAACCCATTTAATCCCACAGGTCACAATAGTGACCGTAATTTTTTTTCATTTATAAAGCTCTTAAAACCTTACTGACTGATGTTTTAGTGCACTTCCTGCAAATATGGAAAAAATAAAGGGTCTCAATTAAATATGTGAAGTTTTACACAATTAGTGCAAATTATCAGATGACCAGAGCAGTTTATTTC